>OY804602.1:46908188-47167390 GCA_963680895.1 Fragum sueziense | reverse complement strand
AGAGAGATGAGACGCTGTACGACGATCGCGCAATTTACTGATTCCCATTAAAAAAAAAATATAGACCCTACCCATTTACTATTTATAGGTTATACAGAGGAAAATGGAATTATATTTATGATAATTAGGATTTTTATGTAATTGTGATGAAATGATTGTTATGTAATTATGATGAGATGATTTGCATGTGCATCTTTATATACTAACATGTTTTAAAGGTTTAAATTTTGTTTATAAACATCACTTAAGCTCGCTACCACTGAATGTACCTTTGTTGTTTTTATCATTTTTATTTTCATTGATTTTATTATTTTTATTTTTTATTGGTTTTTATTTTCATTAATTTTATCATTTTTATTTTCATTGATTCTATTATTTTTATTTTCATTCAATTTATTATTTTTATTTTTATTCTTATCATTTGATCACCCCTAATGAGATTATCCAGGTGATGTTGTAAACATTTGACGTAAAATGTTCCACGGCCAAATGTTTATGACATCACCCCGATAGATTCAGGTGGGTAAGTGAACTCTTTCCCAAACGTCAAAATTTAATGGCGATCCACTTCAAAATCTGCCCCAAATGACATGATGGATGTTATTAAAGATAGGATTTGTGCAAAATATGGCACAGAAAATATTGAGACAAAAGGAGAAACTGCTGGTTATCAGCAGTTTCTTCTTTTGTTTCAATGTTTTCCCAAGCCTTTTCTATTAGGGATGTCAAAACCAGGTCTTGTTTGGGAAAGGGTTAACATATTGATGACTCAGGGCAAAACAGTTGTAACTGCCCATATGCTTATAGGCAGTTACAACCGTTTCACGCTGAGCCATTGAAATTTCAATGATGTTGCACGAAAAAACATGACGGAACATGAAATATCATTAGGGGTGGACTACCTTAAAGTTAGAGAGTGAGCGCTGTAAAGTACTTTATGTTTATAAACTTGTCCATTTATACTGGGTTTTAGCATGTGGTTTCTGACAAAAGCAATATCTAAATGCACAAGCGTTGTAAAAATCATTGTAACTCTTGCATTCCTGTCATTTCTCTCGTCTGTACTAAACAACTTCCTTTAGAGCCTCCAGCTGCTTGCCCATGTAGGTTTACAATTCTCTTCTTACCTGTGCTACCACAACATCCTTTAGAGTCTCAATGCAGCTGCTTTCCCATATAGGTTTACAACTATTGTCTAACCAGTCCTACCATAACTTACTTTCGACCCGCCAGCTGCTTGCCCGTATAGGTTTACAACTAATTTCTCTCACTAGTACTACTGCAACTTCCTTTCGAGGCTCCAGCTTCTTTCCCATATAGTTTTATAACTATCTATCCTGGAGCTACAGAAATACAGGGGGTGGGTGGGGGGGGATAGGGGACGGGAGGTCGTGGGTTAACTGTTATTTCAATTCCAAACCCTATGTTTTGTGTACCCAATTGAATTGTCTCGATAAGACAATTCCAATGAGTACCCAAAACATAGGGTTTGCTGCACAGCTAATGAAATACTTCTCCGTGTCGTACAGAATGTTGGTTTAGAATTAAAGATTTATATAAAACATGTCATGTCATATCAGCATTTTCTTCTTTTGTCTAAATGTTTTCCCAAGGCAATTCTATTAGGGACGTCAAAACCAGGTCTTGTTTGGGAAAGGGCTAATCAAAATATCACTTACTGGGACAGGAAACTGTTGTATTTCTTTACCATTGATAAACTGGAAACCGGTGACAGACAGGCCCAACTGAGCAGGTGTAACAGGCATCATATAAATTTTTTTTTAAAATGTGCATACAGTCAGATGTTATCATATCGCCTCTCACATGGACTAGTCAATAGCTAAAAGTACATTTTCCCCTCAATGTTTGTGGATGCACTATATCTTTCTGCCTTTTCCTGTTGTTGTTGTTGTTGTTGTTGTTGTTGTTGTTGTTGTTGTTGTTGTTGTTGTTGTTGGTGTTGTTGTTGTTGTTGTTGTTGTTGTTGTTGTTGTTGTTGTTGTTGTTGTTGTTGTTCAGGGTATTCGGCATAAGGGTATTGGGGATAAAGGGGTTTTGGGATTGCAGAGGATATTGGTCAATGGCAATGAATTTTGTGCTACAAATAGACTGGTTTTTCGATTATGTTTTGATAAACTCTCGGTGTTGTTATAAAATTTCGTAACTATGGCTTGAATCAAGCCGTAGTTACGAGATCTTATAACAACACCTACGAAATGCTATTGTTTGTCCGAAAGTATGTCACGGGTTAATTGGATAAAAACGTTCCCTATTATAAAAAATGGACTTACAAGTTCAGCATGGGTTCTGTTTGATATGTCTTTCTATTCTTGTATGGGTCGTTCCAAATGTAAACGGTTGGTATAGGTAATCCACATGCTATCATAGAAGCTGTAAAGATAATTAGAGAATGCATAAATACATTAACCCATTACCAGACGACAAAATTTTGGACTGTTCCAATTTGAAAGAAGTTGCAGACAACATTTTCAGTTCTATGAAACTCTAAAATTGTATGACTTTTGGGGTAGAAAACATTGTGGGAAATGAAGAAATTGCTTGTCACAAGCAATTTCTTTGTTTTTCAAAGCCGTTTTCCTTTGGGGAGTTAAAAGGAGTCATTGTGTGGTAAAGGGTTAACCCATTACCACATAATGACGCTTTTTGACATTTTTCAAAATAAAGAGCTTGGATTTGGAAAACATTGGGGGAAATGAAGAAATTGCTTGTGACAAGCAATTTTCTTCTTTTCCTACAATATTTTCTACCAAATAAGATCAACAATGTGAAATTCCATTAATTTTAAATTTTTGTGTGCAACACATTTAAATTTGGTCAAGCCTGAATTTTTGCCGTCTAGAAGTGTGTTGACCCTTACTCAAAACGACTAAATTAGGGATTAAGGATTATGTAAAATTCCAATAATTTGAAATTTTTGTCTGCAACAAATTTGAATTTGGTCTAGTCTTAAATTTTGTCGTTTGGTAAAGGGTTAACCCTAATTAACCCTTTCCCTCATAGTAACGTCTTTAAACGCCTCTGCAGTAGAAAGCATTTGAAAACATTGTGGGAAAAGAAGAAATTGCACAAAATGTGCAATTTCTCCTTTTTCCCACAATGTATTCTACATCATCAATCATTTCACCATCTTCCATTTCTTCCAGTTATGATTTGTCGTCTGAAATTCCTTTCAATTTGAAAAAGTTCCAAATTTGTCTGAGTGGGAAGGGTTAACAACTAAATTAGGAGGAGGTCAAATTCAAAAGCCGATGCAGACGACTCCAGACAGACGAGAAAATGTTAAGATTGAATTTGTGTACAATAGAACATAGAAAATATTGAGGGAAAAATGGAAAATTCTGGTTACCAGCATTTTCCTTTGTCACAATTTTTTCCAAAGCCTTTTCTTATAGGGGCATCAAAACAAGTCTTGTAAGAGAAATGTTTATTACAGAATTACCCCTTTCCCAAACAAGACTTGGTTTTGACGTCCCTAATGGGAAAGGTTTGTGAAAACATTAAAACAAAAGAAGAAACTGCTGATAACCAGCAGTTTCTCCTTTTGTCTCAATATTTTCTTAGCTATATATGTACAAAAATCTTTTCATTTTCAATGTCCATTTTGTCGTCTGCAGCAACTTTTGAATTGGATTGTATGGAGTTTTACGTCCCACTCAACAGCTAAGGTCATATGGAGACGGGACCTCGGTTTAACCCTTTCCCAAACAAAGACCGGGTTTTGACGTCCCTAATGTGAAAGGTTTGTGAAAACATTGAAACAAAAGAAGAAACTGCTGATGACCAGCAGTTTCTCGTTTTGTCTCAGTATTTTCTTAGCTATATTGTACAAAAATCTTTTCATTTTCAATGTCCATTTTGTCGTCTGCAGCAACTTTTCATTGGATTGTATGGAGTTTTACGTCCCACTCAACAGCTAAGGTCATATGGAGACGGTACCTCAGTTTAAAGTCTAATCCGAAAGACTGAACTTTTAAGTTGGACCATCCTAAATTTTTGGCATTTGGGAAAGGGTTACAGGGTAAACTCTGTATATTGTTAACTCTTTCCTAAACAAGACCTGATTTGGATGTCACTGAGAGTTCTAAAGGAATTGGCAAAACATTGAGACAAAAGGAGAAAATGCTGATAAGCAGAATTTTCTTCTTTTGCCTCAGTAGGCCGCGGCCTTAGCGCAGTTGGTAGCGCATCTGACCCTCATTCGAGAGGTCCCAGGTTCGATACCCGGCCGCGGCTAATACCCTTTCTGACAGAATTGTCACCCACCAATGGGTTTGAAATCGTTAACCTAAGTGGGCGAGCAGCTGGAGGCTCGGTAAGGGTGTTGTGGTAGTACTGGTTTGAGAAACAACAGGAATCCATGGGTAGGTGCTCCAGCCGCCGCGATATGACCCTGGTAGTTGAAAACGGCGTAAAACCCCAATAAACTCAAACTCTTTTGCCTCAATATGTTCTATCTTTTCAATATTGTACACGAATCTAATTCTGTGACGATCAATTTGACCAACTCCTATACAATGGTTCGATACCCAGCCGCGGCAAATACCCTTACAGACAAAAATGTCACCCATCAATGGTTTGATATTGTGAACCTATGTGGGGGAGCAGCTGGAGTCTCGGTAAGGGTGTGGTAGTACTGGTATGAGAAACGCCAGGAATCCATGGTTAGGTGCTCCAGCCGCCGCGATATGACCTTAGTAGTTGAAAACGGCGTAAAACCTCAATAAATCAAACCTATAGAATGATATTTTTTATTCCCACAAAATAAAAATTTGGAAAACATTGTGGGAAATGAAGACATTTCTTGTGACAAGCAATTTCTTCATTTCCCACAATGATTTCGTACCATTACAGACAGAAATGTAAATTATCAAGCATTTGAAAATGTTGCCCAGAAACATCTTTGAATTTTCCGTCTAGTAATGTTGATTGGTTGATTCCGATTTAAATAACCCATTACCAAACTGCAAAATTTTCAGCTTATCCAAATTCAAAGATGATGCAGACAACATTTTTGTATTTCTGGGTAGAAAATATTGTGGGAAATGAAGAAATTGCTTGTCACAAGCAATTTCTTCATTTTCCACGTTTTCTAAAGCTATATCTAGGGGCGTCTTAAGGCTTCATTGTGTGGGAATGGGTTAACCCTTTCCCAAACAAACTGCTTTTAACGACTTTAATAGAATAGGCTTGGGGAATTATTTAGACAAAAGAAGAAACTGCTGATAACCAGCAGTTTCTCCTTTTGTCTCAATATTTTCTGTGCTATATTTTACTCAAATTCTATCTTTTATAACATCCATTTTGTCCTTTGTGGCAGTTTTGGAAGTTGATCACCTAAAAAAATTTTCGTTTGGGAATGGGTTAATGTCTCTTTCAAATGCTATGATCATTTTATAGTCGCTGGAGCACCTAACAATGAATTCCTGTTGTAACTCTCACCAGTACTATAACAACCTCAGCCCCGTGCGATTTAGGCCAGTAGAGCTCTTCTAGAAGTGGTAGCGCTAATCTGGTTCCCGCCTCTGATACACTATGTTGTATTTTTTTACAACGTAGTGTATCAGAGGCAGGAACCAGACTAGAGCTACCACTTCTAGAAGAGCTCTTCCAGCCTAAATCGCACGTGACTCTCTTCTCAGATCCTCCAAATAGGGAACGATTTTATCCAGTTTATCATGACGTAATTTTGGACAAACACATAGTATTTCTTGGTTGTTGTTTTAAAATCTCATAACTATGGCTTGAGTTAAGCCGTAGTTACAAGATTTCATAACAACACCAACGGTTTATCAAAACGTAACAGTCAACCCAGTCTATTTTTAACACAAAATTCATTGCTATTTGAAGCTATATTGAGAACTTTGCCACTTTACATCAAAAGCAAGCTGCAGTTACACGGTTTTGGAAGACAAGTTGTTGTTTGTTGGTTTTTTTTGTGTTGTTGGTTTTCTTAGTTGTTGTTGCTTTTGCCCCTGCAAAAAAAGTTCAACAATGTATTGCTAGGTCTAGAACATTCTAGAATGCTAAATGGCACTTCTAGAACTGTTCTAGAAGTGCCATTTAACACTCTAGAATGTTCTAGAACAGTTCCTGAACTTAAATGAACTTTTCGCAGGGGCGCCGCCTATTCAGAAATTATTGGTCGAAATAAACACTTACCAATTCGGCATGACTTCCTGAAGTTGTTTTTCTAGCAATGGTCTTTCCACATATGTACAGTTCGTACAAGTTCATTATTTGTTTATTGGGGTTTTACGCCGTTGTTCAACTGTTATGGTCATATTGTGGCGGCTGGAGCACCTAACCATGGTACAAGTAACCATCATGCTACCATAGACTAGTTGCTGAAAAGATAAGAGGAATGCATAAATACTTTAACCCTTTTCCAACAGACAAAATTTTAGGGTGGTCGAATAAGAAGGATGCTGCAGACAACAAAAGGATGTTATTAAAGGTACAATTTGTGAATAATATAGCACAGAAAACATGGAGGCAAAAGGAGAAAATGCTAATTATCAGCATTTTCTTCTTTTTGCCTCAATGTTTTCCCAAGCCTTTCCTATAAGGAGTGCAAAAACCAGGTCTTGTTTGGGAAAGGGTTAACCAATTAACGAACCCATTTCCAAACGATGTCACTTTTGGACGTCCTACAAGAAAAAGGCTTTAGAAAACATTGTGGAAGATGAAGAAATTGCTTGTGACATGCACTTTCTTCATGTCTCAATGTTTTCTACCAAGAAAGACAAAAGAATTCAAAATTTCATTCACTTGAAAGTTGAAGTCTGCATCATCTTTGAATTTGGGACAGTCTTAAAGTTTGCTGTCTGGTAAAGGGTTAACATAGTGCAAAATTAAGACTTGTCCAAAATCTAAGATATTGCAGACGACAATTTCAATTGCATGAAATTTAAATCTTTTGGTCTTGCGGTAGAAAACAAATGAAGAAATTGTTTGTCACAAGCTATATCTTCATTTTCCACAATGTTTTCCAAAACCATTATCTTGTAGGGCTTCAAAAGGAGTCACTGTGTGGTAATGGGTTAATTAACCCTTTAATGAACCCATTGCCACACAATTTCGCTTTTGGATGCCCTACAAGCAATCTCTTCATTTCTCACAATGTTTCCAAAAGCCTTTACCTTGTGGGACATCAAAAAGCGTCATTGTTTGGGAATACTAAACAATACCTGGACGTCCCTGAAAGAAAAGGCAATTTCTCCTTTTGCCTCAGTATTTTCTGCAGAGTCTATCATATTGTACACATATCCAATTCTGTCAAGATTTGCATAATAATGGAATTTTTCATGTGACGTTAATATTAATTTTGTTGCATGTTGACACCTATTTGGTAGACATTGTCAACATTCGTTGTTGGAACATTCCACGGCCGAATGTTTACAATGGCACCCAATTAATTCCGGTGTGACGTGAATCTCATAACGGGTGGACTTATACCTTAACCCATTCCAATAAAGTTCCACATTAACCCATTACCAGACGGCAGAATTTTAGGCTTGTCCACATTCAAAGATGTTACAAACGACAATTTAAAGAGGAAAACATTTTACGATTTTTTGGTCTTTCTGAGCAGAAAGCATTGTGGGAAATGAAGAAATTGCTTGTCACGAGCAATTTCTTCATTTTCCATGTTGTTTTCCTAAGCCATTATCTTGTTGAGTGTCAAAAGGTGTCACTCAGCCACAGTGTAGTAATGGGTTAATGTACACATGATAAAGGCTTTGGTTAAAGCATTGTGAAAATGAACAAAATGCTAGTGACAAGCAATTTATTCATTTCTCACAATGTTTGCTACCAGGAAAGACTAATAAATGTAAAATTTCCTTCACTTGATATACAGTTCTCTGTTGAATCTTTGAATTTATGAATGAAAAACATCGAGGGAAAATGAGAAATGCAGGTCATCAGGTAATAGGCTAAACTTTGCTGTTTGGCAAATGCTTAACCCAACCACATGCTGATGCTTTTTGGCGCCCTTCAAGAAACTTAATAAGAAACTTAAATAACAATGTTTTCTGCCCAAAGACCAAAACATGTGAAATTTTATTCACTTGAAATTGTTGAATTGTTGTCTGTAACATTCTTGAAATTGAACCTGCAATCAAAAGATTTGTCGTCTGGTAATGGGTTATTTTTAATAAGGTTAAGCCTTTCTCAAACAAGACCTGGTTTTGATGTCTCTAAATAGAAAAGGCTTTGGAAAACATTGAGGTAAAAGAAGAAACTGCTGATAACCAGCAGTTTCTCCTTTTGTCTCAATATTTTCTATCCCATATTCTACACACATTCTATCTTTAATGACTTCCATTTTGTCATTTGTGGCAGTTTTCAAATTGGACCACCCTAAAATTTTGTCATTTAGGAAAAGGTTAATAAGGTTAAAGAATAAAAATTTACCTTGATTATAAAGTGAAGTCCCAACTATTTGTACCAAGTTTCAAATCAAAATGTCCAGCTCTATCTGAAACAAGGAAAAATGATTATTATTAACTTAACCTAAACAAGACAAAAATATATCTTATGAAAAAGCTTGTGAAAACATTGAGGCATGATTAGAAAATGCAGATAACCAGCATTTTCTTCTTTTGACTCAATATTTTCAGTTCCAATTTGAAAGCTGCTGCAGACGACAAAATGGACGTTAATCCATTTATTACCACACAATGACTCTGTCTGATTCCCCACAAGATAATGGCTTTAATGTAAAACATTGTGGAAAATGAAGAAATTGCTGGTCCAACATTTTTTTTCTACCCAGAAGATCAAATAATGTGAAAATTCATTCAATTCATATTGTCCTCTTCAGCATCTTTGAATTTGGACAAGTCCAAAATTTTGTTGTTTGGTAATGGGTTAACCCTTCCCCACACATTGACTGACTCCTGGCAAAAAAGTTTTGTGATACATTGTGGAAAACGAAGAAATTTCTTGTGAAAAGCAATTTGTTCATTTCCCACAATGCTTCTGTCCCAAAAGACACAGAAATAAATTTCATTCACTTGAAATTGTCGTCTGCAGCACCTTTGAATTTGAACCACCCAAATATTTTGTCGTTTTGGAATGGGTTGATTATTACTGCCATTTACTGGATTGTTGGATTGGACATTGCTTGCAACCAAAAAGTACCAAATATTTGAAATTCCATTCACTTGAAATTGTCGTCTGCAACATCTTTGAATTTTGACAAGTCTAAAATTTTGCTGTCTGGTAATTGGTTAAAAGATATTCTAGACTGATTTAACCCATTACCATACATTGACTCTTTTTTTACTCTCTACAAGATAATGGCTTTTGAAAACATGGTAGAAATGAAGAAATTGCTTGTCACAAGCAATTTCTGCATTTCCCACAATGTTTTCTACCGCAAAAGACCAGAAAATTTTAAATTCTATCCACTTAAAATTGTCATCTGTAAAATCTTTAAATTTAGACCAACCCAAAATCCTGTTGTTTGGTAATGGGTTAATTACTGCCTCCTACTGACTCCCTAACAAGAAAGGGCTTGGGGAAAACATTGTGGTAGATGAAGAAATTGCTTTGTGTCAAGTGATTTCTTCATTCCTCACAATGTTTTCTATCCAGAGAGACTAAAAAAGATTAGTGTAGAATTTCATTCACATGAAATTGTCGTCTGCAACAACTTGGAATTTGGAACATCCTAATTTTTACAGAAAACATTGAGACAAAAGAAAAGATTGCTAAAAACATTGAGGCAAAAGGAAAATGATTATCAGCATTTTTTTCTTTTGCCTCAATGTTTTCCAAGTTTTTTTCATCAGGGACATCAAAAAGAGGTCTTGTTTGGGAAAGGGTTAACCCATTCCAAAACAAATTAAGGCTCCTTTTGTCTTAACCCTTTCCCAAACAAGACCTGTTTTTGACGTCCCCAATAGGAAATGGCTTGGGAAAACATTGTTGCAAAAGAAGAAAATGCTAATATCCAGCATTTTCTCCTTTTGCCTCCATATTTTCTAAAAAATAAGACACATATTTCCTTGGTTTCATAAAGTTGATTTTGTTATCTGTAATAGCTTTTAATTTGGACAACCCTATATTTCGCTGTTTGGGAAAGTGTGAGGCAAAAGGGGAAAATGCTGGTAACCAGCAGTTTTTCTTTTTTCTTCTATTTTTGAACCTTTTCCAAATTGAAATTTCAGACCATTTGAAATTTAAAGTTGAAAGTTATTGGAATTGAAACTGGAAATCATAGATTGGGAAAAGGAAAAATGGAATTCTTTTGTCACAATTTAGGCCCAGACACCCCCCCCACACACACACACACACAATTTCCCAAGTCTTTCTCTCCATAATGGAATCCACCAAAATTGTTTGTGAAAGAATAAATATCCATGACTACTCCTGTTAACCCTTTCCCAGTCAAAATTTGGACTTTTCCTATATGAAAACTGCTGAAAACCACAAAATAGATGTTGTTAAAGATAAGATTTGTGTATAATATAGCACAGGAAAATATTGAGACAAAGGGAGAAACTGCTGGTTATCAGCAGTTTCTTCTTTTGTCTCAACATTTTTCCAAGTCATTTCTATTAGGGACGTCAAAACCAGGTCTTGTTTGGGAAAGGGTTAAACCATTTCGAAAACACAAACTTATTACAGCATAGAAAATACTGTGGCAAAAGTAGAAAATGCTGATTATCAACATTTTCTTCTTTTGCCTCAATAATTTCCCAAGCACTTTATGATAGAGATGTCAAAACCAGGTCTCGTTTGGAAAAGGGTTAATAGAAATAAATAGTCCAGTCTCCAGAAGCTTAAAATATGTATTCCTTATTAACCCCATACAAAATTTTCAAAAGTAGCACTGGGGTTGTACTCAATTTCAGTCAGATAGGATCAAGATGGGAAGTCCCTGCCCCGCCTCTTAATGAAACGTCTGCCCTAATGAGAAAGACTTGGAAAACATTGAGACAAAAGAAGCAATTGCTGATAATCAGCAGTTTCTCATTTTGTCTCAATATTCGAGAGGGATTAAAAAAGTTGAAGAAACTTGCTTCCCAATTGATGTAAAATAAATGCGTTCAAAGGAACGCCTGAGGAAGAAGAAAATGAAAATTCTGTACACTAGAAAATCCAAAGGTCAAACCGCGCGCAAACGTTTCCAGATTTTCAACATTGAAGAAAAAAGAAGAAAATGCTTAGAATTTAGAGCAGTCATGTTTTTGACGTTTGGGAAAGAATTGTAGGTCTACTCACTTAGATAATCCTAGATTCTTTCACAATGTTATTGAAAACAAAGAAAGAAAAAAATAGAATCTATCTAAACTCACCGAACTTTTGAAGATTTTTTCGAGTTCACTCAGTTTGCAGTCAAAAGTAAAATGGTGTCGCTCAAGAGTTCCCGCGTATAGTCACGTGATAGTAGATTAGGGGCACCGACGGGGCTGATCTTAGTCCGAGTCTTCTCTGAAGAAAATTGCTCTTGATATTCGGACGTCGCTACTTACATATTTAAAGCGCGACATCCGAATATCAAAGAGCGAATTTTCATCAGAGAAGACTCGTATTGTGTTGATCTATTGTGCGTTTTAACAATGGGTAGAGAGCGCGGACAATATGGGTCTTATTAACCCTTTCCCAAACGACAAAATTTTACGGCGATGCGATTTAAAATCTGCTGCAGACGACAATAATTCGTCCCTTGACAGCCAGAAGTGGCTATCAGCAGTTAGAATTTAACTGCTGATAGCCACTTCTGGCTGTCAAGGGATGCATGTTTTTTTCATATAAACTAGAATTTGTTTAAAATTTAGCACAGAAAATATAGAGGCAATTGGATATCTATCTATCTATGTATTCTGCTGCACACCCTCACGGGTAATTTTGAGCAGTTGCGCGTCTGTGCCTGGTTAAAAAGAGTGAGAAAAAGTAAAAGAGCTAAAAAGATGATAATGATATGAATGAATAATGGATGAAAAATGTTAAAAGAGGGGTGAAAAGATAAAATGATAAAAACACACAGACGCAGTGCTTACTGTTTATGGTGAGGGATGGTACTGACAGAAGACCTGAACTGGTTCAGGTCTCCTGCCAGTACAACATCTGGTGGCAGCGAATTCCATTGCACAATGGTAGCAGGAAAGAAGGAATATTTATAGAGGTCTGCCCTGGTGTGGATCTGCCGGAAGCTGTAAGAGTGACCGTATCTTGATGTTCGTGGGTTTCTGTGGAGGTAAACTGGGATGGGAACAGCGACTAGGCCATGAACTAATATATGATATAATGCTGATAGGCCTAATCAGCATTTTCTTCTTTTGTCTCAATGTTTTCCGAAGCCTATTCTTTTAGATACGTCAAAACCAGGTTTTGTTTTGGGAAAGGATTAGATCTATATGGCATTTTAGGTTGATTGATTGGTGTGGAACCCTTTCCCAAACAGCAAAATGTCAGGAAGATCGAACTTCAAAGATGTTGCTGACGACAATTTCATGTAATTGAAAATTAAGAGTTTTTGTTTCTTTGTGCAGAAAACATTGTAGGAAATGAAGAAATTGCTTGTGACAAATAATTTCTGTTCTTAAGTGAATGGAACCCGACCGAGCGTACCGTTGCTATGGGCTCTAGGGCATGCACCCCGTAAATGTTAAATTAAATAATCCATTTCCTGCAATCTGGGCACTTTCAGACAGCATTTTATGCCTGGACCTTTCTTGGGTGTATCATTGAAGGGGCTATAGGATATACTGGCCCCCTTCTAAATTATATGGGGGCCTGGCCCTCTGGCCCCTCTTCATACGCCAGTGATCTGGTCTAAATGAATAGGTGCTGCAGATGACAATTTCAAATGAGCGCAATTTTGCATAATTATGTTGGCCTTTCACCTGGATAGAAAACATTTTGAAAAGCAGTGGCATGTTAACCTTTGTCTCTGTGGAAAGCAATTTCTTCATTTTACAGAATGATTTTCGAAGCCTTGTGGGTCGGTAGCGCGTCTGCCTCCCACTCGAGAGGTTTCGGGTTCGATACCCGGCAGCGACAAATATCCTTTCTGACAAAACGTCATCCATCAATGGTTTGATGTCGTAAACCTATGTTGGGGAGTAGCTCGAGACTCGGTAAGTGTGTTGTGGTAGTACTGGTATGAGAAACGCCAGGAATCCATGGTTAGGTGCTCCAGCCGCCGCGATATGACCTTAGTAGTTGAAAACGGCGTAAAACCCCAATAAATCAATCAATCAAATATTTCATTTTTGTAACATTCCAATTTAATTAAGGTAGAATACCCGTAATGTGGCCATTTTGTGATTCATAAAACATCCGACTTTTTTCGAGCGGCGTCGTTACGTATCCGAACCTATTCGGACGCGGTCGTAATTATTCTACGGTGGGTAATTCCACGGCCGAATGTTTTCGACGTCGCCCGAATAATTCCGACGACGCGCGAATCTCATTAGGGGTGGACTTCTTTAACCAAACCTGAACATTCCTCCCCCATTTATGTCTGTGTTATAGAAAACTTTGAAAACATGGAGAGAAAAGAAGACCATGATGAAGCAGACGAAATTGCATGTGCATGCCTCCTTTTGCCTCAGTGTTTTTCGTAGCCTTATTGACACAAATTTGTTTCTTGTTACCCATTTTAACCCTTTCCCAAACAAGAACGACTTTAACGTCCCTATTAGAAAGGTTTGGGAAAACATTGAGGCAAAAGAAGAAAATGCTGATAAGCAGCATTTTCTCCTTTTGTCTCAATATGTTCTGTGCTATATTGTGCACAAATCCTGTCTTTATTCAGCACCAATTTGTCGTCTGCAGTACCGCGCTATGTCTAGAAAAGCATTAGAAAAACGATGTTCTCCTCTTCCCTCAATGTTGTCTTTGATTTCGAGACGCCCAAACCATTGCTTAGATGGTAGAGGGTTAACATAATCGTCGTTTTTCAACAAAATGTAGTTACTGCATCTTAAAACAGCTGCAGTTACGAGGTTATTTGTTGAAAAGCATCACAATACAAGGGCGGATCCAGGATTTTTTCCAGGGGGGGGGGGTCCAAGCCAAAAGATTTTTTCCCGGATGGGGGCCCAAGCCCAAATTTTGTGGTTTTAATGGTATGAGAAACGACAGGAATCCATGGTTAGGTGCTCCAGTCGCCGCGATATGACCATAGCAGTTCAAAACGGCGTAAAACCCACAACAAACCAAACCAAGTCCAAATAATGGCTTTAACTGTGTTAAATATGTAACGTTATGTAGTCAAAAAAAATGATTTTTGGTCAATGCCAGGGGGGTCCGTCCCCGACCCAAGACCCCCCCCCCTCTAGATCCGCTCTTGCAATACATTTTACAAACCCCTTCGTGGAACCTCTGTCAATCATAGGGGTCTATAATTTGAGTCTTAACACCTTATAGTCTACTCCTTTATTCTGTACTAAAAATAGTATAAGGTGCTAACACTCAAATAGGGATCGATTTTAGCCAGTAAATTGTGACAACGATTTTAGCCAGTTAATCGTGACGTTATTTCGGACAAACAGTATTATATCGGGGTGTTGTTATAAAATCTCGTAACTACGGCTTGATTCAAGCCGTAGTTACGAGAATTTATAACAACACCGTCACTTCATAAAAACTATACGGGGAACTTAGTCTATTTTTAGCACAAAATTCATTGCTATTATAGACCCCTAGGCTTTCAATGAGCTCGTTTTTGATCAGCGATATTGGTGAACAGTTTTTACCATCTACATGGTTCATAACCATTTCCTAAATAATTAGAAAAAAATGTTTAATCCAGTTTAAATTCCAAGGACTATAAATTGTTTTTAAAGGAGAGTTTCTATATAATATAGCAAATACCCGGTAACATTTGAGGCGTACGGAGAAAAAAGCTTGTTAAAAAGCTTGTTTCCCCCAAATGTTTCTCCTTAACTTTTCTTCTAGTGACACCATAACTGAGACTTGTTCAAGAAAGGATTAATCCCATATTGTATGATATAAAAACATACAGTGTAATTACAAAACTTTCCTGAATGGCAAACGTTTAGCCTGATCCGATTTGATTGGATTGTATGGAGTTTTACGTCCCACTCAACAGCTAAAGTCATATGGAGACGGGACCTCGGATTAAAGTCTCATCCGAAAGACTGGAGAAGCGGGGTATCGAACCAGCGACCCTGTGTTGCAAGTCCAGCGTGATACCACCGCACCATCGGCCCCTGATTCAATCTGATAGCTGCTGCACAAGACAAGACTGGCATTACACCATAACCACACATAATAGCGACACTTCAAGGTAAAAACTTAAGAATACATACATGTAATTGAAAATGAAGAAAATTCTCCATTTCCCACAACCTTTCCTACCAAAAAAAAGACCAAAAAAATGTAAAAATCCATTCTCCTGAAATATTAGTTGTTGTCACTATAAATATACCCTGAGGTACATGTAGTACAGGTCCACGTGCCAAATAATGCAACATGCACGAGTTCCACGAGTTTCAAATTCTCAAGGACATTTTAATAAAATTGAAGCGTCATAAGTAAATCTAGCAGATTTTAGTTATTGAAAATTGGCATACGTAAATTTTGTAGCGTCAATACTCAGCAATAGCAGTGATTTTTGTGCTAAAATAGACTGGGTTTACCGTTATGTTTTGATAAACCGTCGGTGATGTTGTAAGAATTTGTAACTACGGCTTGAATAAAAGCCGTACTTACAATCATGAATATTTGCTTGTCCGAAATTACGTCACTGCATGCTATCTGGATAAAAGCGATCCCTATTTTTCCTATTCTCCCAACGTTTTCTAGACAATTCCTAAAGGTGACGTCTAATATCGGGTCTTGCTTTGGAAATAGACAATAATTAAGGAAGTTTTAAACATCTAATCATATAGATTCACGCGACGTCGGAATTTTTCGTGCGACGTCATCATTACATTCATTTCGTGTCTGGTTCATCTATTCGGGCGACGTCGTAAACATTCGGCAGTGGAACGTTCCAACGCCGAATGTAAAACGAAGTCGCCTGAATAATTCCGACGTCGCGTGAATCTCATTAAAGTGGTGGACTACCTGTCAAAATGTGTAATTGGCCTAATAGGAAAACGACCCCGCCCACCCCCACCCATTTGAATATTCGAATCCCTTCACAGACATTCTTGAACAACGCAGGACTAAGTAGGCTAGCCTATTGTTTGAGAAAGGGTCGAATAACCCTAACCCAAACAGCAGAATTTTAAAGGCAGGTCTAATTTGACAGTTGTTACATACGACAAAAGGGGTATTGTTTAAGATAGAACAGGTCCGTAGGAAGTAACCTCATATTGGAGGGACTCTCAAGCCTCTGTATCTGAATTTCGGGGGGGGGGGGAGGCTAAATTCGATTTTACCTAAATTTTTAGAGTAAAATAAGGAACATTTGGCATTTTCAGACAACTGGGGGGGGGGGCACTTAGACCCATGGCACCCCGTTCATACGGGTCTGGAAGCATTCTGAAATATTTCAACCTGCGCCCTACAAGACAAGGCATTAACAACTCTTTCTTTAAGGGACAATGCTCCAGTTTACTTTTTTTTTTTCGTAATAATATAGTTATCTATATTTTGTTCCTGAAAAGTGCATCTTATTTTCAATTTAAAAAAGAAATGAAATAAAAATGGTCATCGATCTTGTTTAGATTTTATAGTCAGTCGTATGACATACCCCTACGGATAAAAAGATGCACATTTTCTTGCATCTGTAAAGGGCGCCTAGATGCTAAAATGCTGTATAATCATCGTTTAGTCCCGAAAAGGGGTTTAAAGTAACGTTTAGCCTACATTTAAAAAGAACAGAAAATCCAAAATCTGTGGTGTTATGAACGCACAAATGTACAAAACAGTCAGCATGCTCACGTGTTCAGTTAGATCAACGAATTCGGAGCGGTTTATGTAAAAAAAATGCATATTTTAAGAAAATTTTCAAGTTCTACATAAATGAAGCAAAACAGTGGTAAGTGCATACACAACTGTCTTGCTCCAAATAATCGATTTCCAAATAAAGAGCTTCAGTTTCGGATAACAAATGCACCCTTGATTACAGTCGAAAATGGTAAATTGTAATGCCATTTTTCATATTATCGAAAAAATGGTAGCGGAACATAGATCTGATATACACTCACCCGAACTTCTAAACGGCCAATTTTATTTTTTGAATGAATAAATCATATCAATTTACTTGGATTGTTTGTTTGCTTTTTGTACTTAACGAAGTCACATTCTATCTTTTCGAACAATGAACGGTAGTGTCACGTCGAAAAAGAAGCACGTGACGTCATTTTGATCGAATCGTTAAAATTGCACGTCTGTATTTTGAAATACGGAATAAATATCGATTCTGTTTTGATAATTTATCCCTATGGATAGCCCAGTCAGAAAAACTTTTAACATGACAAGAATTATTATCAAAACGCGAGAAATTACCTTCGGGATGCTTGATGTTGGGGCTCCAGTCAAAAAGGTCAATTTGATAATTTCCTTTTCTAACAAAATCGTACGAGGGACGTTCAATTAATTTTGGAACTGGGGTTCTATAAGCCACAGTTATGTCGCAATTCGATTTTAAGTTTCTTCAATCCTTCGAAGTAATCCTCTTTGACACCCACACACTTCTGAAGTTTTGAGATTCATTACTTATATGCCAAAAAATGAGCCTCTTTTGGAACACCTCGCAGACACTGGAAAATTGCACTTCATATGGAATATGAAGGCCTATACCGACGACCAGAGGCTTTTTTCGTCATCATGGGGAACACAAAAAAGCCACACGGGCTTAAGCCCGGCTATAAGGGTGGATGAAGACGCTGTGCAGCATGTGTCTCTTCCAGGAAGTCGTGGACAAGATGACACCTGTGGACAGCTCCGATGTCATGGATTTGGCACATGCCTCTTTAGCCGGTCCTAGACCTACTCTTTTCATGATATTTCTTTACTTTGGCCGACATACATTTCTTGTATGAATGACCGGCGATAGTTGTACTATTTGAAACAGTAATATGAACAATACACCCGTTACATTTGAAAAATTACCGCGTACAAAACTTTTGACGCGCTTTTATTTTTTGGGCTATTACGGGCCTTACCTGATATTTTCGCAGCCATTGCTTGCTTATGACACGTCATTGGTGCTCATAATAATAGATTATTGTTCAATCATATGTATAAAGCCAATAATACCCACATTTGTTACATTTATTGCATTATTTCAAAATATATTTTGCATGGGTGGCTCTCAGTCCATAGGCAGCAGGTGTGGGACCCAATGGGCATAAACCTTTCTGTGTTTCAACCCTTTCGTCAAAATCGTATAACATGTCCCCGATGAAAAACAAACTTTATCTGCTATTTCTTGCACATTGAACCATGCCTCTTGTTCGGTCATGTCGGAATTTACAGCAACATTTCGTCAGTGGGGAGTCAAAACCTCGTAACTACAGCTTGATAAAGCTGGAGTTACGAGGTTTTGATCCCCCACCGGCGATTTGCTTTGGTACTAGCTCTACCCGGGTTGCCTGAGAGGGGGGCATCATTCAAGCCAGTTTTACCAAATTTAATTTACATTATCTTCCTAAAATCTGACGCATATTCAACGTTCGAATGTCTACGAATCTGATATAGTTCATTATATACATGTGATGTAGATATTTCAAAGCATATGCGACCTTTAATGTAGACCCGTACATCCTACTTCAGTTCGTTTTCCATTTTGCGCACAGCGAAATAGCCAGTGTATACGACTGAACCAACTTAAAAGTTCAGTAACTTTTGAAAGAGTCAACGAATTTGTCTCAAATTTTGACCAAGTATAGACAGTAACTTTCCCGTCAAATAGTCGCAAGCACCACTAGTTTTATAGAACCTTGAGCTATGGTGGACCATTAGTACCACTTTTAATTGAACGCCCCTCGTAATGCAATCATTCGATTTATTTTGTTTCTGGGGTAAACATGCCGTTTTTATTGTTTGTCGATGGATCGAATCTTATATTTGTGGCTTTTTCTTAAATAACTAAGCAAATTTAGGATGAGTGCATGCGTACCGGAAGTGTTCATAAAACACGACGACGGCCACACTTAAAAGAGCATGTTTTCTTATGGAAAATCTGAAAATTTCAAGCCAAAATATTGAACCGTTTACGAGAAATATATATTTTTGTGCTAAAATTAAACAAATTGTTGTGGACAACAGTTCAGATTTATATAGAATTTGTCATTTCTGTCTCAACTTTAAAGGCGTGTTTTTCGCTTATAAATAACAACTTCAAAAAACTGATAGCGTTTCTACGCATGAGAATAAACAATCTTCGCATCAAGACATACTTTTAAAAAATGAAATAAATGTGAAATGTCACTTTAAGGACTACTATTCGTCAAGAAGAGGGACAGCTTTATTAAGCATTTTTTAGAAATAATTTCATGCATGTACAAATAACGATAGACGAAATTTGGGTAATCCTAGCCACACAATCCACTACAAACGGCTATATCGATGCGCTTTAACCCTTTCACTGCCATAGGCGACTTTTGTCGACTATAGGGGGTCCCTGCTATAGGCGACTTAAGTCGACAAATTTATGGGGGCGAAATATATGAGTACCCACAACATAAAAAAGAAAAAAAATATTGTCATTTCATAAATTACCTTTAAATTTTGGATGTTTTTGTGTACAGGGTATTGATTCTTGGAAATTTCTTCGAATTAATTCAGCAGTGAGAAACGCGTCCGAAATAAATATTTGGCAGTGAAAGGGTTAATAAAAGCGATCCTAGGCCGCATCGTCAACTAAATGTCAAAGCATTAGCACTGTGAAACATATGTGGAAGCCTAAACTGTACTAAACATCCCCTAATAATAATAATAATATACCATATTTATATAGCGCTTTTTTCAAAAATGATTTGTTCAAAAGCGCTTTACAAATCGTAGAAAAAAAACATATCATATATAAAAAAATATTGTTTAAAGAAATTCTTAGCATTTAAGACCAACAATAAGAAAGATGCAATTTTGATAAAACCTGTAAAATTCTACATTAAAACGAGCTTAAATAAACAACGAGAGTAAAACAAAAACTAAATGTCTTAGGATACCGCAGTTATAAAAGAAGTAAAATAATTCTGAACGTTAACAATTATGGAAAGCCCATAAAGTCTCTTTCCATTGTCTTTCTATGATTAACAATGAGCTTGGGTGAACAGATGCGTTTTTAGAAATCTTTTGAAAATGTCCAGGGTTGCACAGTCTCTAATTTTTGACGGCAATGCATTCCACAATTTTGGTGCCACTTTAGCGAAGCACCTATCTCCATACTTAGCGGTTCTGCTGTTTGGAGTTACTAGTCTGATTGAACTGTTCTGTGATCTGAGGTTCCTTCTGGGTTCATACACTTCGAGTAGATCTGTAATGTACTTTGGGGCCTGATTGTGTAGAACTTTAAAGGTAAGAGTTAAAATTTTGAATTGAACTCTTTGTTGTACTGGTAACCAATGCAAATCTCTCAGAATGGGGGAGATATGATCTCGCCGTGACTTCTTTACGATGAGACGTGCTGCTGTATTCTGGACAGTCTGTAGTTTTTTAGTGTTGCCATTGGCACACCGTACAGCAACAAATTGCAATAGTCCATTCTAGATGTAACTAAAGAATTTACAAGCTTTTTTGTAGCATCGTTGGTCAGGAATTTTCTAATATTCCCTATTTGACGGATTTGGCCATAACACGAACGACATACTGAATTTATGTGTTTTTCCATGTCCATTTTACTATCAAGCATT
This sequence comes from Fragum sueziense, assembly GCA_963680895.1. Lineage (NCBI taxonomy): Eukaryota > Metazoa > Mollusca > Bivalvia > Cardiida > Cardiidae > Fragum > Fragum sueziense. Next base: position 47,146,580 of record OY804602.1, on the reverse strand, counting down.
GCCCCAAGATTTCTAACACATAGTGACGGCTTAATTTCTGAGTCACCAACTTTAATTGTTATGTCTTGTATTAATGGTTCATTTTTCGGTGAAGAAAAAACAAATCCCCTAAGTCATAGGAAAATGGATTGGACACAAAAAACGTTTCGTGATTAATCAAGAATCACGTCTTGGACTTGTTAAACAGACGGATTCGAGCACTGCCAAAGCAAATGATTTAGAAGACGTGACTCGGCAAATCTGGAATTTCCGCATTGTACCATACCCTACAGTATCTTCAAGAATGCATATTATCCACGAGAATATGATTCTTAGCCATGATAAATGCACACACAGATTACATGGGATATCAAGTTGTGATATGCGAATTTTTATTTATGGGGTAGTGCACTTCTAAACGTCACCATTTAATTAATTTCTAACTCACCGTCGTGAAACTTTTGTCATATTTTTTCAAAAATGAATGCATTTTACAAAGAACCAAAACCACATGAGTTTTCATCAGAGATGTCGATTTATAGGTGAAAAAATGAGTTGGCCATTTAGAAGTTCGGGTGAGTGTATATGGTACGACACATTAAATTTTCTACAGTAATGACCGAGTGTTCCGAAAAACTGGAGCATTGTCCCTTAACCCCCTCCCAAACAAGACCTGGCCCCGGTTTCTCGAAAAAGCTTAAGTGACGTTCTCATGCTCAAATCTGAGCACCGTGCTCAAATCGCACGAAATCCACGTGAACTTCAATCGAATAGCCTCCCCTTCAACGTTGGACTGGAGAGTATTCCTTTGAAGTTGAGCATGTTCTCATGAGAATATACTTAAGTTTTTTGAGAAACCGGGGGCTGGTTTTGACACCCCTAATTGAAATTGCTTGGAAAAACATTGAGGTAAAAGAAGAAAATGCTAATTAACAATGTTCATTTTCTCCTTTCGGCTCAATATTTTCTGTGCCATAATGCAAATCCCTTCTTTATCAACACCTAATTTGTCATTCGCAGAAGCTCTATCACGGGAACAGTCCAAATATTTGCCGTTTGGGAAAGGGTTAAAAAGAAAAAGAGCTCGAACTAGATCTATAAATCCTTTTTATTTTGTTTTTGACCCGTTTATGCTTCCGTTGCGTCGCTTCCAAGAACGACAATTGATGCCGATTTACCTAGAGTGGCCGTTCTTTGCTTCCACATGCACCGATGACGTCATCACTGCAGACGATTCCATCAAAGAACGCGCAGACAGTGGCACGTACAGAGCACGTAAACAAACAAAAACAAATTGTCTGACAGCTGATTGCAATGCACAGGTAAATTTTCGAGTATATGGCACTAAAGTGACATTTCTCCCTTGAATTTCGCACCGGGTAAGAACAGTTTTGTCAAAATCTTGTCAAAAGAAAAATTAATTTGGAATGTCTGAAAATTTGTAAACTAAAGATATTTTTGAGCAGATTTTCCTGGCAAACGTCTTGCAATGTCGATTCTCAAAACAGCACGTGTCAGTGTCAACCCACAGATTGTGGGTAGATCTCTTGTTTTGATGCTGAGCGCTTGTTGGAAATTAATATTTTCTTCAACTTGCATGCGCAGATCCAGGGGTGGGACCCGGGCCGAGGGTCTGGACACCCTCTTGAAATTTTATTTGCCAAGGCAGTGGGTCCCCTCTGGAAAACACAGGCCTCCTCTTTGAGTAAAATCGCAACAAGAAAACTTAAGAAACTGAATAGATTCTTGAGATAGAACTGTATCAGTGAGTCTTTATGATTGACTGTCATATGTATCGTCGACTTACCATGGTCCGTCACCTGCCATGTATCATCACCATTTTTGTTTTGCTACGGCTTATAGTCGTTTGTGCAAACCTCGCGGTACTTTAAACCTTGCGGTAATCACAAAATTTACCATGGGGCAAAACTGTGCTATCGATGAGAATTATCCTCGTGAGCGTTGATAAGGCCTGATCTCAAACTTGACAGCTGACATCAACTAGATGAAAAAAATTAACTAAATTGGTTAGCAAAACATATTTTCAGCGACGATACAAAGAAACTGACCTTTTCCAAAATTTGCTAATCCCCTGATATAAAATGGCTATTGCAATAAATGCGCAAAGTGCAGAATTTTTGCTGAATTTTGTGAATAATTTCTGCCTTTTCTACTTCTGTCAATTATGGTTTCAAAATGGCAGATGACGCGTCATTGATGACGTCACAGCTCTTCCAAATAAGGGAGTGAAATAAGGAGGCCCAGACAGAAGTTCAGAATGTGTGTCTTAGGCAGACTAAACTTAATAATTTCGAAACAGTTTTTTCAGACCTCCAAAGTAAAAAATTCTTATCACAAATTGTAGCTTCTTCATTTTTTAAACATTTGTAAGTACACATATTTTTTATGCTCCCCGAAAAAATTTCGGGGGAGCATATAGTCGCCATGCTGTCCGTCCGTCTGTCCGTCCGTCCGTCCGGCTGTCCGTCCGTGTGTCCGTCCGTCCGTCCGTCCGTCCGTCCGTACACAGCCATATCTCAGCAACCCTTGGACCAAATTCAACGAAACTTCACATGTGAACTCCCAGGCATAATCCCTAGGGACCTTTTTCTCCGTTTGTTGATTTGAGGCTGCGTCATGGAAAAAAGGGCCTTGATGTAAAAATTAGATTTTCTCTAATTCCTCTTCATCCAATGGGCAGAATTTAATGAAATTTTGTACTTTTGTGATAAATGAGATGTTCTACACCATCCTATAAATAATGTGTGTACAAAAAATCTGTTACGGGAAAAGGGGGCTTAATGTATGATAATTTTTATTTTGTGACAAACACTTATTCGGGGAGCATAATCCGTCTATGAGGGCTCTTGTTTAGATTGTCAAAGGGGCCCAGAAAGGGGTTTTCTTACTAAGAACGTACTATCTAAATATTCTTAAGGTTTGGCGTTCAAAGCAATTTTTTCCTGGGATCCATTTTGAACTTTTTTTCTTTTTCACATTCATTGGATGTTGGAAAAATATTAACATAAATTATGTTCTAATCTATATCTGACAAAAATATTCCTGCTGATATTCTGTGGTACACATTGCAGGGCCTCATATGAATACCGCGAGGTTTCCAAAATACCTATTTTTAGTAACTAGGTCAACATGCCTAAAGTCACGTGGCACAGAAATCAATATTATGCAGTACACGAAAAAAATCTATGAGTAAATAAACTCAAGCAGTGATTTTGTTACAAATTTATGAGGAAGAGTCCTGGGACCCACTTGTTCCCAAAACAATGAGTCCTATATTGAAACATATGGGTCTTTGAAAGACAATGTCTATTACACATTGAAAATGTTAGCATTCTCGGACTCACTGAATATTTTTCAATGAGTCCTGAGAAAAAAATGTGACTCAGGGACTCGGGACTCGCAGGTAACAAAATCCCTGCTCAAGAGATGTTGATGCAACCATAGAGTAACAGAAATATTGAAAGTAAGGAGTTGTTCTGGAAAAAAAATCATTCTGAGATGTTAGTACCGCGAGGTTCGCAAGGCCAATCCTACAGTGTTTTTACATTCAAGGAGTTGTTTTTCAAGTAAAATTTTATAAAAACAGATATCTAAAGGAAAAAACTGGTTAATCTAGAGGGGAGACGAGTGTTTCAGGATGATTTACTTGATTATGTAATGCATATGCATTTTAGCGTGTCCGGCTTAGGGTGACGGACCATGGGGAGGCGAGGATAATTATGGTAAGTCGATCAACGTAAATTATAACTGCAGGTCCAGCGTTTTTTCTCGTGATTTTAATTGGGAAAACTGCGTAGTTTTCTCAAGAATTGGGAAAAAATCATCACATAATGCAATAGAAAAATTGTAAAATGAAAAATCCTCTGTAAGATTAATACATTTAAAGGAACTTAAAGGAATTCCAGTCATTCCTGGATAGTTTAGCTTGACAAATGAAAGGATTTGAGCAAATTTTCCTGAAAAGACAATGTTGAACTTTTGAATTGGGAATTTCCTTTCCATATTTTGGGAAAAAATGACCCTTTTTGGCATTGGGAACGGGTCCGTTTTACGGACCCATACAAAGGAGGAGAAAAAACACTGAGGTCAGTGCAACTGAATTTGAAATATGAGTTTTCAGACTCTGACCTACTCTCCATTGCCAAACTCTATTGATTAAACCATCAAATATGACCTCTGCAGTTTTCGGTACACCAACAGCCTATTTGGTCGTCATAATCTAATTATAGCACACCATTTGAATTATCGAATCAAAATCATTCAGTTTTATCTTGCATGATCATTACGTATACATTACGTCGCTTCTATTTTTGGCTGAAGCCGGTAACATTTGAATTATCGAATCAAAATCATTCAGTTTGATCTGGTTTGATTACGTATACTACGTACATTATATATTACGTCGCTTCTATTTTTGGCTGAAGCCGATAATTTGAAGTGTCAGCCAATGCAAGTTTGTATCAGCTTTTTGAATTGTTTTGTTGTGTATCGCCAATGATTGGCTACTGAAATCCCGCCAAGGCCCCGAGATTAGACGTGAAATGACCCCGCGAGAACAGAGCTCATTCTATCGAAATGGAATGTAGAGATAATGTGCTCTGTTCATAAGAAAGTAACTCTGACCAGGTTTCAATTGTCACATCCTTCTTCAAACTCCCCATCCTCAAAAGCAGTGACCTGTCAAACTTGAGGGATTGCTCTTGAAATCAAATGGCTCAGTGGCAGATGCAGAGGGGTTCTGATGTTCAAATCCTACCTGATTATTTCATTTTCATAGAGATATTCATTGATTGATAATTGTTTGATAATAGGAAAATACCCCCCCCCCCCCCCCATTTTTATGCTCTATACCCACTCTTAAATCCTGGATCCGCCACAGTGGCTAATGTGTTGAATTAGATTCTTTCCGACCTCTTTTTTTCACTTCAGTTCAGTAGAGCTCTGCAAAATCTTTGCAGAATAAAAAATGGAAATTTTATGCTTATAGCCAATGTTCCAATTAAAAGGAGTTACATACAAGAAACTAATTCGTTTTTTTATTTCCTAACAGATAAAATGGAGCAATCAAAAACAACTGATCTGGGATATTTGACAGTTGAAAATGAAGATGGAGAGAGCTATTTGGTACAAATATGTCGAGACGAGAATGATCAAGCAGATCAATCAGAGATAAATGAAAAGAATGAAGATGAAAATGAAATAATAGATGTAGATGTTGATTGTGATACTCCTGCCAAAATTCCAAAAACTACAGATGATTTCCGAGGATCTTTGGAAAGAGTGCAAGAGACTGAAGAAGACTCAAACATTTCAGTTGAAGATTTAACTAAAGAAAATGAAGACTTTAAAACTGCTGTAGAACATTTTGATTTCAATCACAATGAATTAAGAACTTCTTCTCCAAAGACTGTTATGAATGATGAAATTGATCAAGTAACAAGTGAACGATCTCAATTCAATGAGGACAATGATGAAAAGAATGCAGTTATTGATGTAGCAGAAGCATTTGGTGATCATACAAGTGAAGCTGAAGAGATAATAAGAAAACTTTGTAAGAATGGGAGAATTAAGCAAGTACAGGATCATGGCGAGAACTGTATAAAGTTGATAGTGTGCGAAGATTCACAAGGATCTAACGACGCTGATGATACTCTGTCTGCTGAGGAGGATACGGAGAATAACGATCATCCTGTACAATGTCAACAGAGAAATCTACTGCAGTGTCTTACGGAAAATGTGCAAGCCAACAGGTGAAGAATAATTTATTCAATTAACCCTTTGCTAAATAATGAAAATTTTAGGTTGGTCCAGGCAAACGACAAAATAGATCTAAATAAAGGTAAGATTTGTGTTCAATATGGCACAGAAAATATCAAGGCAAAAGGAGAAAATGCTGATCATCAGCATTTTCTTCTTTTGCCTCAATGTTTTCCCAAGCCAATTTTTTAGCAATGTCAAAACCTTGTCTTGCTTGAGAATGAGTTAAGTTGATTGTGTGTGAAGATTCACAAGGATCTAACGACGCTGATGATACTCTGTCTACTGAGGAGGATACAGAGAATAACGATCATACTGTACAATGTCAACAGAGAAATCTACTGCAATGTCTTACAGAAAATGTGCCCGCTAACAGGTAAAGAATAATATAGGGTTAATCTATGTTTTTGAGGTCATAAAAATTCGCAGAGACCCAAGAAATACATTAATCCCCTATTGCAAAGCACAAGAATTGCTAACAGTCATTGAATTTTAGAAAAAAAGTTACTAGACATTCGGGCTAGTAATCTTGGAATTTTCACTAGCCCGAAACAAGAATTGCTAGCCCGAAACAATGAAGCATTATTTCCAAATCAGAAGAATTTACTGATTTTTTACTGAAAATGCCATTCAGAATTGTTTAACCCTATCCCAAATAATTTGTAGTTTTGAAAATGATTGAGATAAAAACTAACTATGCTAGATTTTTTTCTCAATTTTTTTCTACACTATCGCAGGCTGTCCAAAAACCCAAATTATGTCTCTAATATAGAGGGGTACCAGCATGCTGGAAAAGTATGGGTTTTACTCCCAGATTTGAGTGGGTGGACACCCTGAAAAAAGTCTGCTAAAGTAGCTACTATTTTGAGGAGTGCACACTCTTTCAATTTCAATTCCATTTCAAAATTAGTAAAAAGATCAAATACAGTTGGTCTGAAATACACCAGAATTCCCACTTACTAGGCAGTGAAAAAAGATTCAGTGGAGATAATAGGTAAGGGTCATGAGTCATGATGTCATGTAAACTCAGCCATCCGTGAGATCAAAGAAACTTCTATTTATGGAAAACTTAATGTTTTATCTGTGTTGTAAATACTGTTGTTTTGGAGGCTAATAATAATTTGTGTACGGAGAAAGGAATTGACTCTTTGTGTCATTATATGTGATCAGATTCTAAACAAAGTAGAAGGAAACTGCTCTTGACTTGCAAACAATTTTCAGTCATTGCAGGAAAAGTAAGTTTTATAGTGCAGTTCTCTTACAATTTTCATACAAAGGAATGTGTTAGTAGAGATCAAAGCTTTTTATCTATAGCATGAAAAGGCTAGAGTTACAAATTGCTTCCGTGATTACTGAGCTTTTCCAACAGGGTTACGATATTACAACTGATCTAGGCTAGAATGTCAAGGATTTGGAATTCTATTTTTAGCATGTGGGAATTCCCAGCTTATGACCTTCATACAAATTTATATTTTATTATTTTCTCGACTCGTCTTATGTTTAAAACAACTTTAAATGTTTTGCTGGGATATTTTTCTACTAGGCAGTCGGGCTAGTGATCTTGGAATTTCTACTAGCCCGAAATGAATTTTACTAGACATTCACTATCGGACTAGTGCTAATTTCGAAGACTGTGCTAAGTATTGTAAGACCTTGAAAAATTTTACTTGAAAAGGAACAATCCTTTATATAGAAAAGCTCAAATCCAGCATATTTGAGGGGTTTAAGAGGACATGAATCAACTAAACAATATTTCTGTTGATACATGCCTCTAACCGTAACGGCATATAAAATAAAATATACACATTTTATGCATTAAGGTATGCAACCCCTAATTAGCACCACAGAGCCAGCTGCGAAATTTGGAAAATGCCAGTAATTCATAAACTGTGTTACATTTCCATTTCAAATATAAACAGAAGCATTTTGTACGGTTTAGAATTTTGAATTCATGCATACTTATGAAAATATTTGACTAAAATGTTCAAAATTATCTCCCTTGCATATATGAATATAGAGTAAAATGATATCTGTAAATTATTATCTTCTTGAAGCATAATCTTGAAATCGGTGAATCAACTTATGTGAAGGGTATTTACAAGTGTGTATAATTTGATGCATTTCGTATTGCTAGAAAGTGGTGTTTTTCATTATGGGTCTTCTACCTTAATTATTTAATTAATTCATTATGAATTTCTTCCTGTGTCTATAACTTGGAGAAACTGCAAGTTTTGTTTGCATTGGCTTACTTTGCAAAAGGTTAAATATCTACATGTACAATGTACTTAACAATTTATGTAATCAAGCTCACGTTTACAGTGATTTTATTTTAAGAATTTGTTAACACTTTCCCAATCAAAACATGATTTTGATGTTGCTATAGAGGAAAATAATTGACCCGGCAGAGTGACCTTAACTGTACTCAAAAGTGGAAAAGTCTATTGTCCAGTTTAGATGGGAATGGTCCTTCGTTAATTTACTTAAAAGCGTACACTGTATCCGTTATGCAACATTGTGCCGCCATGTGAAAATAAGATTTTATCTAATCTAGTCAAATAAAAATGTTAAGCTACCGTGGTCCGTTTGGATCGAAATTTTCAGTAAAGATAATCATTAAAATAGGCATAATCTCCAAAAATGAAAATATTCAAATACAGTTCACATCCTGGTCATACCGCACAGATGGCACAGGCTGACCTGCATTTTTGGCATCGGCATTTTTGCATATTATTCAGTTAACCAATTACCATTTTAAGATGACACGACAAATGCATGCACGTGCAAATACTGTTAAGTCGTTGAATAATATGATTATTAGCTGTAAATAGCGAAGCATGCGACGTGTTCGGCAAATCACGAGGGATTCCGGCATACCTATCATCCCTGGACGATAAGTCTGTTGACCTTTCCGCTTGGTCTGCTCTGCCGGGTCAAATCTCGCCGTCAATATTTGAAAGTGCTTGGGGAAAATATTGACCCATACTTATTTAATCTTACAGGTATACGTTAAAGCAATGATGTGTTTGGGCCCCAAGCAGCAAAATTTTAGGGTGGTCCAATGCCAAACCTGCTGTAGTGGAAAAAACAGGTGTTAAGAAAGGTTTAATTTGTATGAAATAAAGTATAGAAAATGTTGAGGCAAAAGTAGAAAATGCTGGCTATCAGCATTTTTAGCTCACCTGAGCACGAAGTGCTCAAGGTGAGCTATTGTGATCGCTTTTTGTCCGTCGTCCGTCTGTCCGTATGTCCGTCCGTCCGTCTGTCCGTCCGTCCGTCCGTCTGTCAACAATTTGATGTTTAAACTCTAGCATCTACAAATATAAGTCAATCTTGACCAAACCTGGTCAAAATATGTATGACCTTAAGTTCTCGGATGAGTTCGATTTTGGGTCAGATCAGACCTGAAAGTCCGGAGTTATCTGCCCTTGAATGTAAAAAATAGCTACTTTTAACATTGTTTACACTCTAGCATCTACAAATATTGACCAATCAATACAAAAGTTGGACAAAATGTTGGTGACCATAAGATCTCGGATGAGTTCAATTTTTGGTTTGATCGGATAAGAAAATTCTGAGTTATCTGCCCTTGAATTTGACAAAATTGCCGTTTTTCACTGTTTTCGACTTTGTTTACACTATAGCATCTACTATTATTGACCAATCAAGACAAAACTTGGACACTATGTTATTGACCATAAGATCTTAGATGAGTTTAATTTTGGGTCAGATCAGACCTGAAAGTCCGGAGTTATCTGCCCTTGAATGTAAAAAATAGCTATTTTTGCCATTGTTGACACTCTAGCATCTACAAAAATTGACCATTCAATACAAAAGTTGGTCAAAATGTTGGTGACCATAAGATCTGGGATGAGTATAATTTTTGATTTGATAGGATTAGAAAGTTCTGAGTTATCTGCCCTTGAATTTGACAAAATTGAAGTTTTTCACTGTTTTCGACTTTGTTTGCACTATAGCATGTACAATTATTGACCAATCAAAACAAAACTTGGACACAATGTTAGTGATGATAAGATCTTAGTTGAGTTTGATTTTGGGTCAGATTGGACTGGAAAGTCTGTAGTTATCTGCCCTTGAATGTAAAAATTAGCTACTTTTGACATTGTTTACACCCTAGCACATCTCCAAATATTGAGCAATCAATACAAAAGTTGGACACAATGTTGGTGGCCATAAGATCTTGGATGAGTATGATTTTTGGTCTGATCAGGCCAGAAAGTCCTAAGTTATCTGCCCTTGAATCTAACAAAATTGCTGTTTTTTACTGTTTTCGACATTGTCTACACCCTAGAATCTACAATTATTGGCCAATCAAGACAAAATTTGGACACAGTGTTGGGGACCTTAAGATCTTTGATGAGTTAATTTTTCAGTCTGATCTGGCCGGAAAGACGAGAGTTATGTGCCCGTGAATTTTACAAAATTGCCATTTTCTGCTGTTTCTGACTTTGTTTACACACTCTAAAATCTACAATTGATGACCAATCAAGACAAAACTTGAACACAATGTTGGAGACTATTAGAATTCTTATTAGTTTGATATTTGGCCTGATGGGACCAGAAAGATGAGAGTTATGTGCCTCTTCAAATTTTACCCGAACAACCACAAATAGTGACTAATCAGAACAAAACTTGACGCAATGTTATTGACCATAAGTTTGTTTTCAGTTTTCAAGTCATATTAATTGAATTGAACAAAACTGTGCCTAATATCATTTTGGTTCAGGTGAGCGATATAGGACCATCATGGTCCTCTTGTCTTCCTTTGCCTCAATGTTTTCCAAAGTCTTTCATTAAGGCACATCAAAAACAGATGGATTTGGGATAGGGTTGATAACATCTTTGTTTTATTTTAGATATGATAGTCAGTGTATAAATCCAGTACAATCATTTCCGGCTAGTGCTCAGTTTTCACAAGCAACACATCCACATGTCCCTACTGTTACGTTTAGTATGAACAGTTCAGGGGAATACATACCAACATCAAATATGTATGGAAACTACAATAATGGAGTAAGTACAGCTTTTTATATGCCCGAAAGGTTGTATTATATAATGGCCCTGGTCGTCCGTCAGTCCATCTTACTGTCAGTCTGTTAGCAATTTCTTTTGTGCCCAAAGTTATATTTGCAATCAGAATTTGATCAAACTTGCTACAGTACGATGAATCTCCATGATGTCCCGTTGTCCATGCAACTTTTGAATTTAGATTACTTTTGTCATTCTTGAATTATCTGCCCTTTAATTGAGAAAATACTCACTGTCACTGACAGGTCCAGTCCTTAAAAATTCTTGGGGGTAAATGTGCAGCTTCACTAAGTCAAAGTGCTTTCTGTTGTTTTGGGGAAAAAATGATTAAATTGTTCCTAGAGTACAATGAGGTTTGATACATAAAACCTAGAAAAGATCCGAAGCAATGTTGTTAATCACATAATTTTTTTGTATTTAACCCTTTCCCAAACAGCTAAAATTTTGAGTGTTCCTATTTGAAAGCCACTGTGGACGATGAATGCATGTTGATGAAAGACAGGATTTGTATACAATATAGCTGAGAAAATATTGAGGCAAAAGGAGAAACTGCTGGTTATCAACAGTTTCTTCTTTTGTCACAATGTTTTCCCAAGGTATTTCTATTAGGGACCTCAAAACCAGGTCTTGTTTGGGAAAGGGTTAATGGGCTCAGGGGAAACTATTGTAACAGTAAGTGCAATTATCTTTATACACACTTACAGTGGTGTCATTAACTATGGCCAACTGAGCTCAAAGCCAAAATAGATGGGGAATTTTCTATGTTTTTCATAATTAACCTTAGATTTAAAATATTTTCATGAGCAATTTCATCATTCTTCACAATGTTTTCCAAAGCTTTTTCCTAGTGGGTCGTCAAAAAGCATCAATATGCAGGGGTTTCATTAAGAGGCGGGGCGGGGATTTCCCCCTCCTATTTGACTGAATTTGAGTACAATACCCCTGCTACTTTTGAAAATTTTGTATGGAGTTAATAGGGAATATATAGAAAATCCCCTGCCTACTTTGGCTTCTGGCCCAGGTGGCCAAAAAGTTATTGCAACCCCTGAATATGTTGTAATGGATCATTAAAAGGGGACCTGGTAGGCTGTCAAAAATGAAACGGCACAATAATTACAAACCAGAAATAACATATGAAATTACCAAACTGAAGGGGTAGATCATTTATGTCCATTGTTAGCACTCATCGAGCTTTAGTAAGTATTAAAATCCAAGTCAATGAATAACATGCGGGTCCATTTCATATTGTCCTTGTTTTTGTTTTGTAACAATTATATATGCCTAACCTTCCTTCAAAAAGCAATTACGTCAGAGGTAAGTCATCTGCGCTCAGCGAGATTCAACACACCGTACAACCAGCTGGGTCGAAAGTCAGCGGAGACAGATTCTGCATCTGATGTCATGTGCATGGTAGGTCAAATGAATTTACTATTATAAATAAACGAAAGGATCTTTGGTACTCTATAGTTGATAAATATATCTATAAATGTTCAGTGCTTGTACAAAATAAACCTTTTCACGTATCCCTTGAAAATAAGGTCACAGTCATCAACGCAGCCGGTTGTATGGTGTGTTAATACCGCAGGGTGTGTCTCGTTTACCTTGACCTTGTCTCGTTTAGATGTGAAAATAGAATCTGTAAACATGCTTGTAAAGGATTGATCTTTAGCAAAGAAAACATGGTCATTCGCCGTCATTGAATTTTTTATGCATTGCAAATTGTTTTTACATGCACAAATATGAGTTCCCGAACAGTTCGGAAGCATAAAAACCTAGGATGGGCCCCTTTAATGTTTCTATTATTCCTACAGGTTGTACCGGTAGCCTACAGACAGACCCAACAATACACTCCACACCCCAGAAGTGGTTATATGTTCTATAGACCAAATGATGAACAAGACCAAGATCAGGCTGCACATAGTACTACACCAGTGTATAGATCTCAAACTACAAGTGCTGGGCAAAGGGTAACATAAATTACATGTTTATCACATTATCCCTTTCCCAAGCAAGACCTGGTTTTGACGTCCCCAATCTAAGATGTTTGGAAAAACATTGAGGCAAAAGAAGAAAATGCTGATAATCAGCATATTCTCCTTTTGTCTCAATATTTTGTATGCCATAGTTAACACAAATTTCATCTTTAGAAACATCCATGTTGTCATTTGTGGCAGTTTTTGAAGTGGGTCACCCTAAAAAATTTTGTCGTTTGGGAAGGTTAAAGCTTCAACCTTTTAGCCGCATACGATTTAGGCCAGAAGTGGTCTTCTGGAAGAGGTAGAGCTAGTCTGGTACCGAACTCTGATACACTACGTATTATTTTTTCTACTACGTAGTGTATCAGAGGCAGGAACCATACTCTTCTTGAAGAGCTCTACCAGCCTAAATCGCACACAGCTTTTCACAAACAAATATTTTCATAAGCCTATGATAATGAGTATTTGTGGGAAAATATTGCAAAGAAAGTAAATGATGGTCTGATTACTTAGAGCATGACCATATAGTCATGGCTTAGGATCACAGGACACAACAATTTCAGAAAATTTGTCATTTTTGTCATGTTTATGTAAGTCTTTGACTACCTTTAATTTGGTTTGAAGTAGAGAGGGTGAACTTATGTCTAGAATTTACTGGGTTGGTAGATCTTTTGACAATCTGCTGAAAAAAATGTTATTGATGACCAAGTAAAATTTTACTTGGTCATCAATAGCCTTTTATCAGCTGATTTTTCAAAGATTCTTATGTCCCATTCCTGAAAATCTCTAATCATGTATTGCTGCCTCCACTGCTTCAACCCTTTTTATAATCAGTCTTGTATTAATTAACAAAATTGTTGAAAATTTTGTGCAATTGTTGTGTCAAGTCATTGCCTGCCGTGAGTTTGCTCAAACGAAGAATACATTAATAGTTAAGAAAAAATTGCTTACTTTTTATGCCCCCGTATCGAGAGATCGGGGGCATATTGTTTTACTCATGTCCGTCTGTTTGTCTGTCTGTCTGTCCGTCTGTCTGTCTGTCTGTCTGTCCGTCCGTCTGTCCGAAAACTAACCTAAAAACTTAACCTTTGCCTTTTCTCCAAAACTATTTGACATACAAAGCTCAAATTTGGTATGCAACTTCCTTTCAATGATATCTATCTGTTCCAAGCAATTTGACCTTCCTCAAGGTCATCCGTTAACCCTTATCAACCCTTTACGCTACAAAAACCGAAAACTTAACCTGAAAACTTAACCTTTGCCTTTTCTCCAAAACTATTTGACATACAAAGCTCAAATTTGGTATGCAACTTCCTTTCAATGATATCTATCTGTTCCAAGCAATTTGACCTTCCTCAAGGTCATCCGTTAACCCTTATCAACCCTTTACTCTACGAAAAATTAACATTTTAGAAAAATTGGCCATTTCGGGGGCATTTGTGTTTCACAAACACATCTTGTTCCTTCTATGTTTTATGAACTAAATACCATAAATATTTTCATATCTCCAAAAGGTACCTAAAGGATCTCAAATACAATTAAATAGCAGTGGAGAAGAAAACCGAAGTCCCCATGAAGCTAAACAAACCACTGGACCCGGAAACATCAAAATAAAAGCATCCAAATTAAGGACATTGATAGAGCCAACATTTGATGGGGAAGACTGGGGAAAAATCAGGGAACAGCATAATCAAAAGGAACGCAGGAGAAGGTTAGGTGATCAATATAGGGTTAATTCACATTTTTGAGGTCGTTAACATTCGCAGAGGCCCAAGAAATACGTTAACGCCCGAGTGCGTAGCATGAGGGTCGTTGTCGTATTTAGAGGGCCTCTGCGAATGTTAATGACCAAAAAATTGACGCTATTAATGCATAAAAAACATAACACTCCAATGGTTACTTACCCAAACCTATTGATACGTGCAAAAACATGAACCAAGGTGAGAGCAAAAATGTCCGCCATTGTTTTGTTCTGATAAATCTTCCGAAAAATTTTTGTTATGCGGGACATCAGCAAAACAATGTTTCATCATTATTTGGTGCCAAAGGCAAACGTCTCTTATTCAACATAAGACATTGAGAATTTTGTGGGAAAATGGGAGTTGTTTATTTTGAAAGTTCAAATCGAGGATAGTTGAGTGCATAGGCAAAGGATATCGCGCGAGAATTTCCTGAATAATACATGTTTTCTGCCGATAACGGCCCGTTTTCTTCCCAATAATGAATGACTATAATGGCCCCAAAATAAACATTTTATGCATTGATATTCATTATACCCCCACAAACGAACTTTGGAAGGGGTATACTGGAACCAGCCTGTCAGTCCAGTGGTCGGTTTGTTGGTTGGTTGGTCTGTCAACAAAACCAAAACTTTGTCCGGACAATATCTCCTACACTTGTGGATTTAGTTCATACTTGGCACAAGTGTACATTGTAACCTGTAGATGTGCAAGACTTAAATTTCATGAAAATCGGACCATTACATTATGAGTTATGGCCCCTTATTTGACAAAAATGCTTGGCTGGACAACTCCTCCTACAGTTACTTTCCGATATGCTTCATACATGGCGCAGGTGTGCATTAGCATCTGTAGATGTGCACGAAGCAAATTTCACGGAAATCGGACTGATATTTTCTGAGTTATGACCACTGATTTGACCAAAAAATGCTTGTCTGGACAACTCCTACAGTTACTGTCCGATTTGCTTCAAACTTTGCACAGGTGTGCATAAGCACCTGTAGATGTGCAAGACGCAAAATTCAGGTAAATCGGACTGATACGTTTTGAGTTATGGCCCCTGATTTGACCAAAAAATGCTTGTCCAGACAACTCCTCCCACAGTTTATGTCCGATTTGCTCTGTACTTGGCACAGTTGTGCATAAGGACCTGTAGATGTGGAAGACGCAAAATTCACAGAAATTGGACTGAAACTTTCTAAGTTACGGCCCCTGATTTGACCAAAATTCAAGAAAATCGGATTGACAATTTCTGACTTATGATCCCTGATTCAACAAAAACGCTTGTCTGAACAAAGGTGGTGGTGGGGGTATTTTTATCACCTTCAGTGATAGATTTCTAGTTTTATTAGTTCACCTCAGCAGGAAGTGCTCGAGGTGAGTTGTTGTTGGTACTTTTCATCTGGCCTCCGTCTGTCCATCCATCTGTCCACAATTTGGTCTTTGTATATTATATTGTAGCATCCTGATCCACAAAAGCCCCTTTCACATTGTTGTAAACTTGTATCAGTTCTCTGGTAAAAGGTACATGTACATGTATGATTTATTGATTTGCTATTATGCTAACTCACTGACATTTAGTTAGAGTCCTAACTAAGGAAGAATGTAGCCTTCTATGTCAGCTAGTTCCTGGAATGTCTGATAAGACGGATAAAGCCACAGTGTTTGAGTTTGCTGCTAGATATTATATGTACATTTTCTGAAATCACATACTGGACCACAATTTTACCAGGTTATTTAATGTCATAAATGTAGCTATTAGGCATTACAAACACACATATTATTGTCGGTGCTAATGCAAAACCTCATAACTCAAGCTTTACTCAAGCTGGAATTACAAGATTTTGCAATAACAGGGACAATATATATGTTTCTCTATTCTTATAGAGCCAGAATTAAGGAAGGATGTGGCTTACTACGCCAGTTGCTCCCAGGAATGTCTGATAAGACGGATAAAGCCACAGTGTTTGAGTTTGCTGCTAGATATGTACACTTTCTGAAATCTCATACTGGCCCACATTTTAACACTGTCATTTGATGTCATAATTGTAGCTATTAGGCATTACAAATATAAGTTTCTCTATTCTTTCAGAGCCAGAATTAAGGAAGCATGTGGCTTACTACGTCAACTAGTCCCTGGCATGTCAGATAAGACGGATAAAGCCACAGTATTTGAGTTTGCTGCTAGATATGTTCACTTTCTGAAATCTCATACTGGACCACAATTTGACAAGGTGGGTCAGAAGATTGTTTTAACCCTTTCCCAAACGACAAAAACCGAGACTGTTCCAATCAGAAAGCTGCTTCAGATGTTAAAATAGGTGTTACTAAAGCTAAAATGTATGGAAAATATAACGCAAAACATTGAGGCAAAAAGAGAAAATGGTTCTTATCAGCATTATCTTCTTTTGCATCAATGTTTTTTAAGCCTTTCTATAAGGGATGTCAGAACCATGTCTTGAAATGCATTTGCTGACTATTATAAATCAAAGTACTGGGAGCACTGTAATTGGACGTCTCTGATTGATTGAGCGGGATTGTACATGAACGAAAGATATTTTATTCATTCTTCTGTATTTAATTCTATAAGATCGGTTTCGGACATACGAAATCGGCTTTATTACCAGAAAACCCTTCTCATAATTTAAATTGATTTGATTGCCGTTTCAAGACAACTGATTTGTCTCTATGAATAATCACTATTAATTTCATTACCCAATTCAATTAAGGCCATGTGATTAGCACCTTTGTCTTCTTGTTTGGGTTAACTATGAGTATTTGTCGTCAGTTACACCTTTTGCTAATTTTATAAAGGACGATACAAAGCAATTTATTCAAAATGTAAGCCAACGCGCTACATAAATGAAAGCCGCGATAGCTCACTTGGCAGAGCACTCACCTTGTACTCTTTACACATGTCTATATCTGGAAGGCCCTGGGTTCGAATTCTACTCAGACATTGCTCTTTTTTATCATCTTTTTTTACTTTTATCTCCACCATCGTTAGGGAAAAAATGACCGCAGTGATTTAGAATCGATCTAAACACAATTTCAACGACATAAAGAAATGAAACGCCGATCATTTACATACAATTCCGCCCAATCAATCAGAGACGTCTAAATATAGTGTTCCAAGCACTTTGATTTTTATTCGTGTTTAGAGTAAAAAAAAAAAAACAAAAAAACAAACAAACATAAAACAAAAAAAAAAAAAAACACGGCAGCAGTTTTCCCTGGTTGTGGTTACAAAACAAATTCAATAATACTTTTCCTGAAACAAAATACCAGATAAATAGGAGCACCTAATTATGGATTCCTCATACCAGTACTACCGCATCATCCTTACATCTACAGATGTGCATACAAAGAAGAAATTGGGAACGTGCCGCGGGGAAAATGGCAGTGGAGTACAATACGTAATTAAAATCTTCATATCATTATCAACAAAAAAATTGAGAATAGCAATGTCTCTATCTGTGTTTACATATTCATACGATCATCCAGGTACCATCGTCACTGTTGCAGATCTATTGCTTCATCTTCTTAGCCCAATACACGTAAAGGGTTCACTTAAACGTACAAAATACAGATCGCTGTCACTCGATCATAGACAAGTAATAATCATTGTTGTCATGATCATTGATCAGTATGTAAATAGGTCATGACACTGTCGAATATCAGTGATACAGATGCTGGAGAAAAAAATAAAACTCCTAAGAGCAACTATTTTTCTGAATAGGTGGATATCACTAGCGTCTCATCTGAGGCTGTTCAGATGGAACCCCGATTAGCCATCGAGTCGGACCCGAGTTGCGAAATGAACTCACTCCCCGATAATCAATTTTAAAACCCTATTTCCAAAATACGTCACGTGGAAACCCTGTTCCTTTAAATATGTCAAAGACTTAAACAACAATGATCAAAGAAAAAGGATTTGTCATACACAGTACGTGCATTAAATTGAGTAATCATCCTAAAATGTCTGTTTTCAGTAAACACATCAAGAAAAACAAACGTTTTAACAAACTTCATACAGAAGAAATAATCGGAACTGGTTTCGAACCAACGGCGTCCCAAATTTCATACTGAAAAAAGGTTGCGATGTTAATCCTTTCCCGTTTGAGCTATCGCTGCTGATGATGATATAGGCCTAGTGTGTTTGTTTACTTTATAAATATAGTGTATGCATGTATCGCTTTCTAAAGATCTTACCCTTTACACAATATTACGAAAGTCAAATCACTACAAGAAAATGGTTAAATCGAAAAAAGATCGTAAAGTTGGTTAAGATGTGGCATGAATTGGATCGGCCAATGAATCTTATAGTGTTTATTGGAGAACACATAGAAGGCAGGAAAAGATACGACAGTTTTCCTATATTGTCGCAAAATCTGTTTTGAATTTTGGTCAACTGGCAATTGAGTCTGAGAAAGGGTTTTTTGGTAATGAAAACCCATTTCGCCTGTCGAAAAGTGGTTATAAGAATTGGACGTCCTTTCGGACGTCCAATTAAAAAGCTTAGGAAAATATTGAATCAAGAGAAGAAAATGCTGATAAGCAGCATTTTCTCCTTTTGACTCAATATTTTCTGTATGCTCTATTGTATACAAATCCTAGCTCTATCAACAACAGTGTTGAATCTAGAGCTGGGTCATGGCCAAATTGACCCCCTAAAATCCAAAATGGCCCCCTTCAGAAGGGAGTCTTGGCCCAAAAGGTCAAAAGATCCTAAAGTCTTTTCTGAATGAAAATATGCAAATAATGTCATAACTTGTCTAAAAGGCCTATAGATTACCATATAATGCAATATTGTTTATTCACATAACATTTAGTATTCAATAATTTGTCTAAGTAATTGTGTTGGATGACCCCATCCACCAAGAGCTGTGGGCCCATCTGACCCCCTTGATGGCCAATCTAGATTCAACGCTGTCAACAATAATAACTGTCTCCAATCAATGAGTGGATAATCAAAACCTTCGTGGGATGAACTTTGATACTGAACAGAATGGCACTGCATTTGACCACAGACTAATCTTGATACCAGGCCCTGGTTTCTCGAAAAAAAAAATTAAGTACAAACTCGTGACCACATTCTCAAGTTCAAAGGAATAGTCTCCAACGTTGAAGGGTATTCGATTGAAGTTCACATGGATTTCGTGGGATTTGAGCACGGTGCTCAGATTTGAGTCTGAGAACGTACTTAAGTTTTTTCGAGAAACCGGGGCCTGTTGTTCTAAAATGATGTAAAGGGGCTATTTCCAGTCTTGTTTGAGTTGGCTCATTTATATTTGCAGAATTTCCTGATGAAATACAGTCCTTATTAGAAGAATTGCTATCCAAGTACCAGAGCAAAAAAAAACAGATCCAAGAAGCATGCATTGCACACTTGATTTTTGAAGTTTGTAATGTCATTCAATGACAAGATAAGAAAGCATGTGTAGATGTTATATTAAGGCGACTAACAAATCTTTTAATTAACAAATTGTTGCTGCAAAGGACAGGGCATGCATTGTAATAATTTTGACATCTTTAACCCTTTCTCAAATAGCAAGTTCCCATTTAGAAGGTATGGCAGATAACAAAATGGGTTTTGGTAAAGAACAGATTTGTATACCATATAGCAAAGGAACTATTATTGAGACAAAAGGAGAACATGCTGGTTATCAGCATTTTCTTCTTTTATCTCAATGTTTTCCCAACTTAATCCTATTAGAGTAATCAAAAGGCGTCACCATTTTGGAAAGGGGTAATTTAAGATGGTTTATAGTTCTTTGGTTAGTTATAGAACTCTGGGAAGGATAGGGCATGATACTGTAATTTTACATTTGTAAAGAAGACCTTGGTGCTTTTTTATTAGCTCACCTGAGCATGAAGTGCTCAAGGTGAGCTATTGTGGTCGCTTTTTGTCCGTCGTCCGTCCGTCTGTCCGTCCATCTGTCTGTCCGTCCGTCCGTCCGTTCACAATTTCTTTCAACATCTTCTCCTCCTAAACCATTGAACCAATTTTGACCAAACTTGGCAGGAATGTTCCTTGTGTGACACTTTCCAAAATTTGTTCGTGAATTTTGTCAAAAAATGTGGGCGTGGCAGGGAGAAAGGGGCTTATCAGACTAGAAATCATAAGAAAATTCTTTGAAAATCAACCATTGGGCCCAATTGAACCAAACTCGGCAGCAATATTCTTTGAGTCACTCTTTTCAAAGTTTGATCACAATTTTTAGCTCCACTGGCCGAAGGCCAGCGAGCTATTGTCATGGCGTTGTGTCCGTCGTGCGTGCGTGCGTCCGTCCGTCCGTGCGTCCGTCCGTCCGTCCGTTAACTTTTTCTTTAAAAATCTTCTTCTCAGAAACTACTGGACCAATTTTAATTAAATTTCACAGAAATGTTCCTTGCATAGCCCTCTTTCAAATTCCTTCAAAGAATTTAATTCCATTGAAAACTCTGGTTGCTATGGTAACAAATACGAATTTTTAGAAAAAACTTAAAAAATCTTCTTCTCCCAAACAACTTATCAGATTTCTTTGAAATTTGACAGGCATGTTCCTTTGGTGACCCTTTTTCAGATTCCTTGAAGAAATTTTGATAATTCGAAAAACATGGCCGCTGTGGGCGGGGCTTATTTTCCATATATGGCGCATAGTGTAATTTTAAAAAATCTTCTTCTCAAAAACTACTGGACCAATTTTAATTAAATTTCACAGAAATGTTCCTTGCATAGCCCTCTTTCAAATTCCTTCAAAGAATTCAATTCCATTGAAAACTCTGGTTACATTTGTCAAAAAATGTGGCCGTGGCAGGGAGAAAGGGGCTTATCAGACTTAAAGAAATCATAAGAAAATTCTTTAAAAATCAACCATTGGGCCAATTTGAGCCAAACCTGGCAGGAATGTGCCTTGAGTCATTCTCTTCCAAATTTGTTCACAAATTCTTACATTTGTCCAAAAATGTGGCCGTGGCGGGGAGAAAGGGGCTTATCAGACTTAAAGAAATCATAAGAAAATTCTTTAAAAATCAACCATTGGGCCAATTTGAACCAGACTTTGCAGGAATGTTCTTTGAGTCTCTCTTTTCAAAATTTATTCACAATTTTTAGCTCCACTGGCCGAAGGCCAGCGAGCTATTGTCATGGCGTTGTGTCCGTCGTGCGTGCGTGCGTCCGTCCGTCCGTGCGTCCGTCCGTCCGTCCGTTAACTTTTTCTTTAAACATCTTCTTCTCCAAAACTACTGGACCAATTTCAACCAAACTTCACACAAATCATCCTTGCATGAATCTCTTCCAAATTCCTTCAAAAGAATAAAATCTATGCAGAACTTGAATTTTAATTAATTTAATTTAATTAAATTTTCAAAATATCTTTAAAAATTCTTCTTCTCCAAAACTACTGGACCAATTTCGACAAAACTTCACAGAAATCTTCCTTGCATGAATCTCTACCAAATTCCTTCAAAAGAATAAGATCCGCACAGAACTTGAATTTTAATTAATTTAATTGATTTAAATTTTTGAAAAATCTTTAAAAATTCTTCTTCTCCAAAACTACTGGACCAATTTCAACCAAACTTTACACAAATTATCCTTGCATGAATCTCTACCAAATTCCTTCAAAACAATAAAATCTATGGAGAACTTGAATTTTAATTAATTTAATTTAATTAAATTTTCGAAAAATCTTTAAAATTTCTTCTTCTCCAAAACTACTGGACCAATTTCAACCAAACTTCACAGAAATCTTCCTTGCAGGAATCTCTACCAAATTCCTGCAAAAGAATAAAATCCGCGCAGAACTTGAATTTTAATTAATTTAATTGATTTAAATTTTTGAAAAATCTTTAAAAATTCTTCTTCTCCAAAACTACTGGACCAATTTCAACCAAATTTCACACGAATTATCCTTGCATGAATCTCTATCAAATTCTTTCAAAACAATAAAATCTATGGTGAACTTGAATTTTGATTAATTTAATTGAATTAAATTTTCGAAAATTCTTTAAAATTTCTTCTTCTCCAAAACTACTGGACCAATTTCAACCAAACTTCACAGAAATCTTCCTTG
Organism: Fragum sueziense; assembly: GCA_963680895.1. NCBI lineage: Eukaryota > Metazoa > Mollusca > Bivalvia > Cardiida > Cardiidae > Fragum > Fragum sueziense. The sequence goes on along the minus strand of OY804602.1, from coordinate 47,124,005 downwards.
CATGAATCTCTACCAGATTCCTTCAAAAGAATAAAGTCCACGCAGAACTTGAATTTTAAATAATTTAATTGATTTAAATTTTCGAAAAATCTTTAAAAAAATTTCTTCTCCAAAACAACTGAACCAATTTCAACCAAACTTTACAGAAATCTTCCTTGCATTAATCTCTTCTTAATTCCTTCAAAAAAATAAATTCTATGTAGAACTTAAATTTTAATTAATTCAATTAAATCAAATTTTTCGAAAAATCTTTAAAAATTCTTCTTCTCCAAAACTACTGGATCAATTTCAACCAAATTTTACAGAACTGTTCCTTGCATTAATCTCTTCTTAGTTCCTTAAAAAAAATAAATTCTATGAACTTAAATTTTGATTAATTAAATTAGATTAAATTTTTGAAAAATCTCTTTTCCAAAACTACTGGACCAATTTTAACCAAACTTCACACGAATCTTCCTTGTATTTATCTCCTCTAAATTCTTTAAAAAATAATTTCTGTGAAGAACTTAGATTTTAATAAATTTAATTAAATTGAATTTTCAAAAAAATGTTAAACAATCTTCTTCTCCAAAACTATAGGACCAATTTCAACCGAACTTCACAGGAATCTTCCTTGCATGAACCTCTTCCAAATTCCTTAACGATCGGATGAAAAGCATGGCCTTTATGGGCAAGGATTTTTTAGCTCCACTGGCCGAAGGCCAGCGAGCTATTGTCATGGCGTTGTGTCCGTCGTGCGTGCGTGCGTCCGTGCGTCCGTGCGTGCGTGCGTAAACTTTTCTTTAAAAATCTTCTTCTCTCAAACCAGTGGGCCAATTTTGTTCAAACTAGGCAGAAATGTTCCTTGGGTGATGCTTCACTTAAATTGCGAAAAGAATTTTGATTGGTCCATAAATGTGGGCGTGGCAGGGCGGGGCTTATCGGACTTAGAGAAATCACAAAATAATTCTTTAAAAATCAACCAGGGGGCCAATCTTGGCCAAACTTGGCAGAAATGTACCTTGGGTGGACCTTTATCTATTTTATCTGTAAAATTTTGATTGGTCCATAAATGTGGGCGTGGCAGGGCGCGGTTTATCAGACTTAGAGTGTGTGCGTAAATTTTTCTTTAAAAATCTTCTTCTCTCAAACCAGTGGGTCAATTTTGTTCATACTTGGCAGAAATGTTCCTTGGGTGGTGCTTCACTTAAATTGCGAAAAGAATTTTGATTGGTCCATAAATGTGGGCGTGGCAGGGCGGGGCTTATCAGACTTAGAAAAATCACGAAATAATTCTTTAAAAATCAACCATTTGGCCAATTTAGATATAATTTGGCTTAAATGTTCCTTGGGTGGACTTTTATCTAAATTTATTGCAAAATCATGTTTGGTCAGTAAATGTGGGCGTGGCAGGGCGAGGGCTTATCAGACTTGGGAAATCACAAAATAATTCTTTAAAAATCAACCATAGGGCTAATCTTGACCAAACTTGGCAGAAATGTACCTTGGGTGGATCTTTATCTAAATTGTCTGTAAAATTTTGATTGGTCCATAAATGTGGGCGTGGCAGGGTTAGGCTTTTCAGACTTATAGAAATCGCAAAATAATTCTTTAAAAATCAACCAAGGGGCAAATCTTGACCAAACTTGGCTGAAATGTAACTTGGATTGACCTTTTATCTAAGTTGTCTATATGATTGGTCCATGACGTGGGCGTGGCAGGGCGCGGCTTATCAGACTTAAAGAAATCACGAAATAATTCTTTAAAAATCAACCATTTGGCCAATTTAGATATAATTTGGCTTAAATGTTCCTTGGGTGGACTTTTATCTAAATTTATTGCAAAATCATGTTTGGTCAGTAAATGTGGGCGTGGCAGGGCGAGGGCTTATCAGACTTGGGAAATCACAAAATAATTCTTTAAAAATCTTTTCCTCTCAAACCATAGTGCCATTTTGATCAAACTTGGCAGAGATGCTCTTTCGGTTGTGCTTCACTTGAATTGCGAATGAAACTTTGATTGGTCAATAAATGTTGTTTTGGCAGGGCGGGGCTTATCTGACTTGGAGAAATCACGAACTAATTTTTTTAAAAATCAACCAATGGGTCAATTAGTCCAAACTTTACAAAAATATTTTTGGTGGCCGCTTTACTTAAATGGCGCAAGAAAAATTTATGTGGGTTGGCCAGGGTGGGGCTTATCAGACTTTGAGAAATCATAAAATAATTCTTTAAAATATCAACCATTTGGCTAGTTAAGACCAAAATTAATAGAACTGTTCCTTAGGTGGCCCTTTACTTAAATTGTTCATGACATTTGGATTGCTCTATAAGTGTGGATGTGGTAGGGCGGGGTTTATTGGGTCAATTCAGACCAAACTTTGTCAGAAAACAGGGTATGGCAGCTGGAGGTTTACAAGAAATCATTAGATAATTCTTTTAATTAATTAGCCAGTGGAGCGATTCAGGCCCTCTTGGGCCTCTTGTTTATATTTGTCGAATAATGTTGGTGTGGCAGGGAGAAAGGGGCTTATCCGACTTAGAGAAATCATAAGAAAATTCTTTAAAAATCAACAATTGGGTCCAATTGAACCAAACTCGGTAGGAAAGTTCCTTGATTCACTCTTTTCAAAATTGGTTTACAAATTTTTACATTTGTCAAAAAATGTAGGTGTGGCAGGGAGAAAGGGGCTTATCGGACTTAGAGAAATCATAATAAAATTCTTAAAAAATCAACCATTGGGCCCAATTGAACCAGACTTTGGGGGAATGTTCCTTTAATCACTCTTTTCAAGATTTGTTCACAAATTTTTACATTTGTCAAAAAATGTGGGCGTGGCAGGGAGAAAGGCGCTTATCGGACTTAGAGAAATCATAAGAAAATTCTTTAAAAATCAACCATTGGGCCCAATTAAACCAGACTTTGCAGGAATATTCCTTGAGTCACTCTTTTCAATATTTGCTCTCAAATTTTTACATTTGTTAAAAAATGTGGGTGTGGCAGGGAGGAAGGGGCTTTTCAGACTTAGAGAAATCTTAAGAAAATTCTTTAAAAATCAACTGTTTGGCCAATTTAAATCAAATGTAGCAGGAAAGTTCCTTGAGTGGCTCATTTCAAAATTGTATCTTGAATTTTTGATTTTATAAAATGTATATGGGTGTGGCAGGGTTGGGAAAATTTTGTGCATTGAAAATTATACTTCACTGCGGGTTGTCACAGAGATACTTAATTTTCTTCTAAACTGTTTTGCCTAGAACCTTGAAACTTTGTGTAAGACCTCATGTCATGAATGGCTTTCAGAATACAAGAGATCGTCACTATACATGGAAACTAAGCCCTATATTGTTGGTTCTACATTTACATGCCAATTTTGAACCATTTACTTTGGGAATCATACAAGCTGCAGTTAAGAGGAGATGATAGCTTTTCAAAAATCAACATTTTGTTTCAATATTCATCAAATCCTATGTAGTTGGTGATCATTTCAATCATCTGCTTGAAAAGATTAATACATTCTACATTGTGTTTGGATATGAATAATAAATTTAGAGTGTTATTTCTATTTCTCTTATCTGTTGCTCTGGCTGTCTCTATGTTTATCTTATGTAAACAAATAAGAAGGGATTAGCTTAGCTTACCAGATGTTGATCTTTCGCTATATTTTTTCAAATAACAGACCAAATCTTGTAAATTATGCTTATAATTTGCTATAATGATATATCATAAATGATCAATCTCTAACAGATCAGTATGCTTTGAAAATTAGCCCTATGTTGTATATTGCGAAATCAAAAAATAACATCAACCATTGCTAATTCATACCCAACTTTACAGGATCGATTCGAACAAAATTATTCCCTAATTGTTTTCAAACAGAAAGCCCTTAGTTTTATGTCTTTGAATTTGACCTAATTGGCATTTTCAGTCTTGTCATCTTGATTCAGGTGAGCGATTTAGGACCATCATGGTCCTCTTGTCTGTAAGAAACCATGTCACGGTGTATAATCACAGGACTTAGAATTTCTGATAATCTTCAATAACTTTGTCAATACTTGACCAATATGAATTCGGTTTGAAGCAGAGAATGTGGAAGAATGTCAGGAATATTCTGAACGTGGTAGATTTTTAAAAAATCAACTGATAAAAAAGTTATTGAAGATCAACCAAAATGTTGGTTGATCTTCAATAACTTTTTTATCAGTTGAATTTTCAAAAATACCTTACGTCTTTCTAATGCGTAGTGTCTGTCCACCTTCTCTGTTTCAAACCGAATTCAAATTGGTCCAGTATTTACAAAATTATTGAAGATTTTCTGAAAATATTGTATCACGCGATTATCCACTGTGCATGTAAATGCAATAAGAGTTTATTCTAGTCTGTTTATTTAATTTTATTTATTTTAATTTATCTGAATATCTTGAATTAAGATCTCATAATTTAGCCATTTTCTAAACAAGAGTATATGTATTTGTCAAAAAGAGTGCTACAAGTAAGATATACTTGTGGTCTTTTTCTATGCGTTGTTGGGAATGCATGAAATGTTAAAACCCTGCATTTTCATACTTTCAATATTTTACTGTAATTTACATTAAATAATAAAATGAGCCAGGGTCTGGAAATGGGGCCCTCATGTACATTGAGTCTGATCAAGATGCATGCTCTCAATTGTTTCCATATGACCTGTAGGTGCTCTTAACCCTTTCCCAAACAAGACCTGGTTTTGACGACCCTAATAGAAAAGGCCTAGGAAAACATTGAGACAAAAGAAGAAACTGCTGATAACCAGCAGTTTCTCCTTTTGTCTCATTATTTTCCCTGCTATATTATACAAAAATTCTATCTATACCAACATTTATTTTATCGTCTTTCAAATTGGACGACACTACAATTTTGTCGTTTGGGAAAGGGTTAAGGTAGTCTACACCTAATGAGATTTGTTCGATGCTGGAATTATTCTGGCGATGTTGACAACATTTGGCGGTAGAACTTTCCAACTCCGAACGTTACGACCGCGCCCAAATAAGTTTGGATACACGACAACGCCGCTCGAAATCAAAGTACTGAAAGTACTGTTGGGAAGCAAATTTGCTGATTATGTCTAAAGGCCTTTCTAGTTGTTAGCAATATGAATTACACGGAGTTGGATAAAAGTAATTAATTGAATTTGATTCTTTAGAAAGTTACAAAATACAAATTATGAAAGGATAATGTCTGTTCCATATCAGCAAAATATACTGAACAAAAGAGAAAACTTTACGCTGCAAGATTTCTTGTTTCTGAAAAAGTATCAAACTAAAAGCCTGATTTTATTTTTACAATATTTCCATGGCATTCTGCAATCGTTTTGTCAAAGTTTCATTGCCTTGTCTCCTTTAATGTCAGAGTTACGGACCTTAATGCATTTACAGCTAATTTCATCTAATGCCACAAACGCGTGATAAACGATTCATTATTTTTACGGAATTGGTCATATCCGGGTTGCCAAAAAAAAAAACCACAAAACATCTCTCTTATCACTTGTAGCAAGCTCTAAAATAAAGGTCTAATCTGTCAATTTTGTGAATTACCCCCCTTTGACATAAACAAATAGGGAATTTAAAATGTTTGATATTCATAAATTGCACACCTGAAAAACGGACCCCTGTCACACTTAAAGGGTCCGTTTTTCATCCCCATAATTAAGATCAACAAAACGTTTAGTGTTTGGCACAACCAAGTCAATGAACGATGCGAAGCACATTCATTTGATGTCTTTACTTGTTGAATTTAGAAGAAATATGACAAGCAATGTATGTGTAAAGTTTTCACTTTTGTTCAGTATACTATGGTAGGTTCTATAATTTAAAGTTTCTATGGAAAATCCAATTGCCAAAAACATAGTGCTGTTTTAATTCACTTCGGGCACTAATTTTCAATAAAATGTTATAAGAAAATGATGTAGAAAGCATGAAATTGGAAGGCATGTGGTCTTTGGTCCTCTCCAAACAGGGACTGGGAGAGCAGAGCCTCCTATCCGGGGGCCGAATTCTCCCAGCCGAAAACGACTATAAGGCATTCTAGCACTCTATATGTTCTCCTATACCCAATGTCATGTTCTGAAGTAGGTTTTCTTGTATAATAGACTAGTGCGACAGGTCACGGTTCATAAATCTATTTGATGTATGACGTGAACTTTTGCAAAATTCGGTACAATGGACAAGTTTCCACTTAGACCCCCCCCCCCACACACACACACACACAACAGCATCCGGAAGACGTCCTTACAGGCAAAAGGCGAAATTTTTAAACTGGGAACGGTTGAGTCCTGTAAATCAAATAAAATAACCATCTTACCGGCTATCAACGAATTCATTCAATTTCATAGTTTTTGTTCCACTTAAAACTTCTCTTTATCACTGTATATTGAATGCACGTGCGCTTAATCGCTGTATATTGAATGCACGTGCGTCGTCATTGATTTCTCCGCATTTTTTGGGAGCCTCGTTTTGAAAATGTCGATTTGTTACTATTTTTAGTAACAATTCACATGTATACAATGTTAATTTCCCATAAACCCATTGTTTGCCTCCGGAAGTTAATCAGAGTCTTCTCTGGTGAAAATTAGCTCTTCGATATTTGGATGTCGCTATTTACATCAGAGCGCTGTCCAATTCAAAAAGAAAATTCCGACACAAGTTATGTTGCTGCGTCGGAATTTTCTTTTGTGTTTGACTGGGACAGCGTTCCGTTGTAAATAGCGACATCCAAGTATCATCGAGCGAATTTTCATCAGAGAAGTCTCGGATTACCGGAAGTGTTCTGCGGGTACGGACTAAAACATAAATGAAAGGAGTCTATACCCTAATTAGAATGCATTTGATCTCTGAAAACTAAATATCTTACTTGCTAAAACATGTGTTCCGTCACTACTTTATCCCTTTCCCAAATAAGACCGGGTTTGACAGCCCGTAAAGAAAATGTTCGGGGGAATATTGGCACGGGTGGTAAACTTTGGAACAACCTCCAAAAAGAGGTAGTGAATTTCTGTTCCCATAGCACATCCGGGAACCCGCGAGGTCGGTCCAATGGCTAAAAACGTGTAAACATAGGTAGGTGTCGGTGGTTCTTTTGATCGGTTTCGAGGTTTCTAGCAAACAATGGATAATTATGACAATGCTATGTCGTGTAAAAATGACTTGTCGACGCACACGGCCCAAAACTGCGGTCGAAACCGAAGTAATTTCCGCTGGATCGTTTTTAAAAGTTCGAACACGATATTGCTTTTTCACAACAGTTTGTCAACAACTGTCACCTTTTTGTATAATTTGTGGTCTTCCGCGAAGAATACAGCTCCGGTTCGTTCGTCCTGGGGAAACGAGTACTCTGTATCACATATCCTGTTAAAAACGGCAACGGGGCGCATTATTTAAGAAAATGATTGAGAAAATTCCAGTAGAGGTCGTTCCAATAAGGTAGAGCTTGTTCCAATTTGAATGAGATCGTTCCCAGTGCTCTCCTGTTTTATACAATGAAATAATGCCTGTGATATCAGACCAGCCAAACTAAGACAAAAATTAATGATGGCGTTTGAAATATCAGAATTATCGTCATATCAGAGGCGTCGTTTTGTCTTGTGTGGTGACTTTGTTTTACATGAAAGTCTGTTTCTGATGTTTCTTAAACTCTACGCATGGATCTCTTGAAATGCACTTTTAGCTCACCTGAGCACGAAGTGCTCGAGGTGCGCTATTGTGGTCACTTTTTGTCAGTCGTCCTTCCGTCTGTCTATCTGTCCGTCTACATTCTAGCATCCGCAAGCTTTATAAGCCAATCTTAAACAAACTTGGTCAAAATAATGATGGTCGTAAGGTCTTGGATGAGTTCGATTATGGGCCTGATCGAAGCAGAATGTACTGAGTGATCTGCCTTTGAATGTCAAAAAGGCTGTTTTTGGCTTTGTTTACACTATAGCATCTACAAATATTGATCAATCAAGACAAGAATTGGACAGAAAAGTTGATGATAATAATATCTTGGGCAGGTTTAATTTTCAGCCTGATTGAAAATGCACCTCTCGAGTTATCTGCCCTTGATTTTACAAAATTGCCATTTTCGACCTTGTTTCCGCTCTAGCATCCACAAATATTTATCAATCAACACATAACTTGGACAGAATATTGTTGAACATAAGATCTTGTATAGGTAAACTTTTCATCATTCACAGTTTCTTTCAATCAAAATTATATCCAAAGAAATAAAATCTTGAGAGAATAAGATATTACTTAAAAGAAAATTTAAGCCTAATTAGAATGCACCTTGAGCTATCTGCTTTTGATTTCGATAAAATTGCCATTTTCGACTTTGTTTTCACTAGTCTAGCTACTACAAATATTTTTCAATTAAGAAAATAAACTTGGACTGAATATTGTTGGCCATAGGATCTTGCATAGGTAAAACTTTCATCCTGATAAGAATGATGCATCTTGAGTTATCTGCCCTCGAATTTGACAAAACTGCAATTTTCGACTTTACTTTCACTCTTCAGCATTCACTATTTCTTCGAACTCATCCAAGAACTTATGTGACCATCATTTTTTTTACCAAGTTTGTTTAAGATTGGCTTATAAAGCTTGGGGATGCTAGAGTGTAGACAGACAGACAGACAGACGGATGGACGACTGACAATAAGTGACCACAATAGTGCACCTCGAGCACTTTGTGCTCAGGTGAGCTAAAAGTGCATTTCAAGAGATCCATGCGTAGAGTTTAAGAAACGTCAGAAACAGACTTTCATGTAAAACAAAGTCACCACACAAGACAAAACGACGCCTCTGATATGACGATAATTCGGATATTTCAAACGTCATCATTAATTTTTGTCTTAGTTTGGCTGGTCTGATATCACAGGCATTATTTCATTGTATAAAACAGGAGAGCACTGGGGAGCACTGGGAACGATCTCATTCAAATTGGAACAAGCTCTACCTTATTGGAACCACCACTACTGGAATTTTCTCAATCATTTTCTTAAATAATGCGCCCCGTTGCCGTTTTTAACAGGATATGTGATGCAGAATACTAGTTTCCCCAGGACGAACGTACCGGGGCTGTATTCTTCGCGGAAAACCACAAATTATGCAAAAAGGTGACAGTTGTTGACAAACTGTTGTGAAAAAGCAATATCGTGTTCGAACTTTTAAAAACGATCCAGCGGAAATTACTTCGGTTTCGCCTGCAGTTTTGGGCCGTGTGCGCCGATAAGTCATTTTTACATGACATAGCATTGCCATAATTATCCATTTTTTGCTAGAAACCTCGAAAACAATCAAAAGAACCACCGACACCTACCTTTGTTGACACGTTTTTAGCTATTGGACCGACCTCGCGAGTTCCCGGATGTGCTATGGGAACAGAAATTCACTACCTCTTTTTGGAGGTCGTTCCAAAGTTTACCACCCGTGATTGGGATGAAAGAAGAAACTGCTGATAATCAGAATTTTCTACTTTAACCTCGATATTGTCTTTGGTATTATTTACAAATAGTTCTAATTTTATCTAGGTATATACCAATTTTGTCGTCTGCTACGGCTTTTTAGCTCACCTGAGCACGAAGTGCTCAAGGGGAGCTATTGTGGTCGCTTTTTGTCCGTCGGCGTCCGTCTGTCCGTCTGTCCGTCCGTCTGTCTGTCCGTCCGTCCGTCTGTTCACATTTTGGTGTTACCACTCTAGCAGCCACAAATATTGACCAATCTTAACCAAACTTGGTCAAAACATGTATGACCATAAGTTCTCGGATGAGTTCGATTTTGGGTCAGATCGGACTAGGAAGTCTGGAGTTATCTGCCCTTGAATGTCAAAAATGGCTAGTTTTGACTTTGTTACCACTCTAGTATCTACAAATATTGACCAATCTTAACCAAACTTGGTCAAAATATGTATGACCATAAGTCCTCGGATGAGTTCGATTTTGGATCATATCGGACCAGGAAGTCTGGAGTTACGTGCCCTTGAACGTCAAAAATGGCTAGTTTTGACTTTGTTACCACTCTAGCATCTACAAATATTGACCAATCTTAACCAAACTTGGTCAAAATATGTATGACTATAAGTTCTCGGATGAGTTTGATTTTGAGTCAGATCGAATCAGGAAGTCTGGAGTTATCTGCCCTTGAACGTCAAAAATGGCTAGTTTTGACTTTGTTACCACTCTAGCATCTACTAATATTGACCGATCAAAACAAAACTTTGCAACAATGTTGCAAACTATAAGTTCTCTGATTAGTTTGATTTTGAGTCAGATCGGACCAGGAAGTCTGGAGTTATTTGCCCTTGAACGTCAAAAATGGCTAGTTTTGACTTTGTTACCACTCTAGCATCTACAAATATTGACCGATCAAAACAAAACTTTGCAACATTGTTGGTAACTATAAGTTCTGAGATGAGTTTGATTTTTTGTCAGATCGGACATGGAAGTCCGGAGTTATGTGCCCTTGAACCTCAAAAATGGCTAGTTTTGACTTTGTTACCACTCTAGCATCTACAAATATTGACCGATCAAGACAAAACTTTGCCACAATGTTGGTAACTATAAGATTTTGGATGACTTCAATTTACAGTGTGATTGAAGTAGGAAGTCTGGAGTTATGTGCCCTTGAATTTGACAAAATTGCTGTTTTCGACTTTGTTTACACTGTAGCATCTACATTTATTGACTAATCAAGACAAAACTTGGCCACAATGTTGGTGGCCATAAGACCCTGGATGAATGAAAATTTCAGCTTGATTTGACTAGAAAAACGAGAGTTATTGGCCCTTGAATTTCACAAAATTACAGTTTTCGACTTTATTTTCACTCTAACAATATATTGACCAATCAAAAAAAAAATTGGACATAATGTTGATGAGAATATTTTTAGGTCACCTGACCGAAGGTCATGGTGACCTATTGCGACCGTGTTTCGTCCGTCGTCGTGCGTCGTCCGTCGTCCGTCGTCCGTTAACTTTTAACATTTTCGACTTCTTCTTGAGAACCATTGGACGGATTACAACTAAACTTGGCAGGGAGCATCCCCATGGGAAGTCGCTTCAGATTTGTACGAATCATGGAGTTATCTCCCTTTGGGGCCCCATAAGGGGCCAAAAAGGGGTTAAATAGGGTACATCTTAAAAAATCTTCTTCTCATGAACCGGCTGTTGGATTTGATTTACATTTGGTATTTAGAGTCTTTAGGGCAAGGACAACAAAGTTTGTACAAGAGAAAAAAATCCGCCCAGAAATGGCCGTGCTGGGGATGGGGGATGGGAGGGGGGGGGGGTCGCGTTATTAGTTAACTTAACATTTTCGACTTCTTCTTGAGAACCATTGGACGGATTACAACCAAACTTGGCAGGGAGCATCCCCATGGGAAGCCGCTTCAGATTTGTACGAATCATGGAGTTATTTCCCTTTGGGGCCCCATAAGGGGCCAAAAAGGGGTTAAATAGGGTACATCTTAAAAAATCTTCTTCTCATGAACTGGCTGTTGGATTTACATTTGATATTTAGAGTCTTTAGGGCAAGGACAACAAAGTTTGTACAAGAGAAAAAAATCTGCCCAGAAATGGCCGTGCTGGGGATGGGGGATGGGAGGGGGGGTCGCGTTATTAGTTAACTTAACATTTTCGACTTCTTCTTGAGAACCATTGGACGGATTACAACCAAACTTGGCAGGGAGCATCCCCATGGGAAGCTGCTTCAGATTTGTACGAATCATGGAGTTATTTCCCTTTGGGGCCCCATAAGGGGCCAAAAAGGGGTTAAATAGGGTACATCTTAAAAAATCTTCTTCTCATGAACCGGCTGTTGGATTTGATTCACATTTGGTATTTAGAGTCTTTAGGGCAAGGACAACAAAGTTTGTACAAGAGAAAAAAATCCGCCCAGAAATGGCCGTGCTGGGGATGGGGGATGGGAGTGGGGTTGCGGTATTAGTTAACTTAACATTTTCGACTTCTTATTAAGAACCATTGGTTGGATTTCTACCAAACTTGGCAGAAAGCAATCCAAATAGGAAGCTGCTTCAGACTTTGTACAAATCATGGAGTTATCTCCCTTTGGGGTCCCATAAACGGCCAAAAAGGGGGTAAATTGGGTACATCTTAAAATATCTTCTACTCATGAACCGGCTGTTGCATTGGATACACATTTTTGAAGTTAAAGTCTTTAGGGCAAGGACTACAAAATTTGTACAAGAGAAAAAAACTCGTCAATAAATGGCCGTGCTGTGGATGGGGGATGGGAGGGCTTCGCGTTATTACTTAACTTTGAACATTTTCTTCTTCTTTTTGAGAACCATTGGACAGATTTCTACCAGACTTGGCAGGAAGCATTCCAATGGGAAGCCGTTTCAGATTTTTACAAATCATGGAGTTATCTCCCTTTGGGGCCCCAAAAGGTGCCAAAAGGGGGTAAATAGGGTACATATTAACCCATTACCACACAGTGACTCTTTTTGACTCCCCTGTTGCAAATGTCTTGGGAAAACATTGTGGAAAATGAAGAGATTGCTTGTGACAAGCAATTTCTTCATTTCCCACAATGTTTTCTACCAAAAAACTCCAAAAGATTTCAAATTTCATTCACATGAAATTGTCGTCTGCAACATCTCTGAATTTGGAACAGCCAAAAATATTGTCGTTTGGTAATGGGTTAAGAAATGTTCTACTGTTGGATTGAATTCACATTTTGGTATTTGAGTCTTTGAATAAGTTTGTACAAGAGAAAAAAAGACTGTCAAGAAATGGTGGTGCTGGGGGGTTGCGCTTTTTGTTAACTTAACATTTTCCTTAAATGTTTCTGCTCATTTGATTCAGGTGACCGATAAGGCCCAGAGGGGCCTCTTGTTATCAGAACAGAGTTCATGTGCCCTTGACTGTGACAAAATTGTTGGTTTCTTCCACTTTGTTTTTACTGTAACAGTCACAAATATTGATCATTCAAGATTATGAAAGCAGTTTTCAGCTGGATCATAATCTCACATCTTAAATTATGTGCTCTCGAATTTGACAACATTGTGACTTTCTTTCTATCTAGGTTCAGGTGAGCGATTAAGGACCATCATGGTCCTCTTGTTCTTATTTTGACCAATCTGAAATGTTTCTATTTGGGAAATGATTAACATACCAACAATATAAATTGATTTGATTCTATGTAGGCCTATTCATCTAGATCTATATCTATAGATTAAAAAGTTAACACCGTTTTTTAAACCGAATGGTGAAAGGATTGCTAGTCTGATTTCTATGCATTTTGAGCATATCATCACATATTCTGGTTTCCCAGATTTCTACTTTCGCTTTGAAATGCCTAGCTACACGCGAATACTAGCAAGGCCTATTAGACAAGATGTCCATGTCATTAACCTTAAAATACCCACTTAGTTGATCAATTAATTATTGTGAACGCGATTAAATGCATGGCTTATCGAATATCATTGTTTAGTTTCGGACGTTAAAACGTGTAAGAATTTGGGCATAGAAAGATTCTAAAAATAGACGTGTCCTAGTTCCTATTTTTAGCGCTTGAAGTGGGTCGCATATTTCATACTTCAGTAAACTTGAGTGACCCATTTTCAACGAAAGATATTGGACTGGCTATTCAACCGTAATGAAAGCAAATTACTACGTGATCGTTTCTCCTCTTTTAACACATGTTTAATTGGATGTTTCATCATCGGTCACGCTATTGAATATCTTATGTACAACTATAGAATTCAATGTTGAATATTTGAAAGGTTGTTCTTGTCATTGATCTTTGCTTTTGATAGATCTATTTATAGTGAGGAGGACCGAGAGATGTTGTGTGGTATGCAGAGAATGGTAAAGTGCAGAGAAACACGACTGCAAAGAAAAGCAAATTTTGCAAATTTGCTTCCCAAAAAGCGGACGTTTTATGAATCTCAAAATGGCCGCATTATGTGAATTCTACCGTAAGAGACATGCTTGAAGCCTGATCAGACTTTAGTTAGACATGCTGATTGGCAATATTGTAGTCTCAAATGCTATCATTGCCCCTTTTCCAAATTCTAGATCAAATAGTAATTAATGCAAATAGCATTTAGCTATGAGTTCGTTTCTTTTCAGTTTCATTTAGATTATTATTAAGTATGATAGAATTATTATCTTCTGGTAAGATTGAAGTTTAACCGTTGTCATGTTGAATTCATTTAAGAAACCCTTTCCCAAACAAGACCTGGCCCCAGTTTCTCGAAAAAACTTAAGTACGATCTCAGACTCAAACCTGAGCACCGTACTCAAATCACACGAAATCCATGTGAACTTCAATCGAATACCCTTCAACGTTGGAGAGTATTCCATTGAAGTTGAGCATGTACTCATGAGTATGCTCTTAAGTTTTTTCGAGAAATCGGGACCTGGTTCAGATGTCCCTAATAGAAAAGGATTGGGAAAACGTTGATGCAAATAAAGAAAATGCTGAAAATCAGTATTTTCTTGTTTTGCCTAAATAGCTTCTATACTATATTGAACATGTATATTTCATATTTATCAGCATTCATTTTCTCATCAGAAGAGGCTTTCTAATTTGAACAGTCCAAATTCTTGTCATTTGTGAAAGGGTTGAACATGAACCCTTTCCAGAACGAAAAAAAATATGGTTCTTGTATTTGAAAGCTACTATACAACAGAAGATAAAATGAATGTTGATAAAGATATGATTTTTGTTCAATATAGCATGCCATAGAAAACATTGAGAAAAGGAGAAAATGTTGACTATCAGCATTTTCTTTTGTCTCAATGTTGTCCCAAGCCTTTTCATACGCCGCCGGAGGCGGTCGTATATTGGCGTCATCTTTTCTGTCTGTCCGTCCGTACATACGTAGGTCCGTCCACTTTTCTTGTGAGCGTAACTTCTCCTAAGTTTCTGGCTGGATCTTTTTGAAACTTGGTCAATGTTATCACCTCAATTCAAAATGGTAGATGTGCATGAAGGAAGGATTTTATGGTTCATTGATTTTTGTCTGATTTATGCCCCCTTAAAACTTAGTCTTTGGGGCGGTGTATATTGTGACCATGGTACTCTTGTTGATAAGAGACGTCAATTACCAAGTCTTGTTTGGAAAAGGGTTTAGTGACTGGAATATTCCAGATACGGAGTGACAATGACATGATGAGATTAATGATCGGGATTCATGTGACACAACAGAAAGAATTGCAGAAAATATATAATTATCATCATATTAATACATGACCGATTTCGAAAAGGTCTAAGTTAACCCTTTCCTAAATGGCAAGAATTTAGGGTTGTCTAAACAGAAAGCTGCTGTGGAAGATAAAATGGATGCTACTTAGTAATGAAGAACAGATTTGTGTATAGCATAGCTCAGAAAATATTGTGACAAAGAAGAAAATGCTGATTTTCAACATTTTATTCTTTTTCCTCAATGTTTTCCACGTCTTTTCTGTTAAACACATTGAAACCAGGCCCCGGTTTCTCGAAAAAAAACTTAAGTACGTTCTCATGCTCAAATCTGAGCAGCGTGCTCAAATCGCACAAAATGCATGTGAACTTCAACCGAATACCCTTCGACGTTGGAGGTATTCCTTTGAAGTTTAGCATGTTCTCATGAGAATATACTTAAGTTTTTTTTTGAGAAACCGGGGTCAGGTCTTGTTTAGGAAAGGTTTGAAGCCGATAAGAGGAAGAAAGTCAGAAATTTTTATGGATGTGATGGATCTTTTAAATAACACCTGATAAGATATTAATTGATGAGCAAACAAAGTTTGATTTGCTCATCAATAACTTTTTTATCTGGCACTATTCAAAAGATCCATCACATCCAAGAAACCCCTTACATTTTTACACATTCTCTGCTTCATACCGTTTTCAGATGGTGACATATTAACCCATTAGGGGCCATTACCACACAGTGACCCCTCAAAATATTAAAGCTTTTGAAAACATTGTGGAAAATAAAGAAATTGCTTGTGACAAGCAATTTCTTGATTTTCAAAAATGTTTTCTATCCTAAAAGAGCTGAAAATTTTCAATTCTATTGATTTGAAATTATTGTCTGAAACATCTTTGAATTTGGACAAGTCTAAAATTTTGTCATTTGGTAATGGGATAACAAGAGTATTGAAGATTTTCTGCAATTGACCAAACACCAGCGGTCAATGAAAAAGATTGACAAGCCAATGGATGATCAGAAAAATGATACACCCCCATTGTTTGACTTAAATTCTTCCTTGCACATGATATTGTATTGATCTATTGACTGACAAAACAATCTACATGCCAATGCTGCCATTGTTTGTCTTATTACATTGGGCGGAGCAATCTATCGATTGGTGTTTGGTCAATAGTTGTTGTGTTACATAATTTCCCATCTTCAGAATGTTATGTGATTTTGTAACCAATAGGTTTTGAAGCATTGATAGTTTATGTAAATTAATAAAGTTGTTAATTTATTGTTAAGATTATAATTTCATAGAAATGTCAGGTGTTGTTTGCATCTCTACAGTTGTCCCAAGATAATCTGATGTTTATAAACAAACCTTGTTTGGTGGGAATCAGAATATCGTGGGACCACTATACTTCTTGGGTAAAATAGTTTGTTGTCAAACACCGCCTGGTTTTTGATTTCCCTAAAAGAACATACTTTGGAAAACATTGAGGCAAAAGAAGAAAATGCTGATAATCAGCATTTTCTCCTTTTCCCCAATGTTTGCTTTGCTATATTTTACATACATGACATCTTCATCAACGACATTCTTTTCATTTGCAGTAGCTTTCAAGTTGGACCACCATAATATTTTGCAGTTTGGGAAAGAGTTAGTGCTAGTGACTAATGCTTTTTGCAGTTTACTAAAATTATGTTTTAGATCACCTGGCCTTGAGGTTAGCTATTGTCATGGTGGATTATCATGTGAACAATTTCAGAAAATCTTCAATAACTTTGTTTAAACTTGACCGATTTGAATTCCGTTTGAAGCAGAAAGGTGGACAGACTTCACTCATTAGATTAAGATTTTGTATTTTTGAAATATCAACTGATAAAGAAGTTACTGAAGATAAACCAAAATTTTGGTTTATCTTCAATAACTTTTTCATCAGTTGATTTTTCAAAAATCCACTAGATACAGCTTATTCCTGGTATTTTTCCCCTTCTCTGCTTCAAACCGAATTTAAATTGGTTAAGTATTAACAAAACTATTGACGATTTTCTGAAATTCTTAGTCACGTGATTATCCACCATGATTGTGGTCACTTATCATCCGTCATCCCTCGGTCTGTCTGTCCATGCTTTAACCCATTACCACACAGTGACTCTTTTTGACTCCCCACAAGAAAATGTCTTTGGAAAAACGTCGATGGAAATGAAGAAATTGCTTGTGACAAACATTTTTTTCATTTCCCACGATGTTTTCTTCACAAAAAGAACAGAACATTTTCCACTGTCGTCTGCATCGTCTTTGAATTTGGAACAGTACAAAATTGCATCTGGTAATGGGTTTAATTTCTTAAGATCTCTGAATTTGGACCTATATTGGCGTGGATGATCCTTAGGTGACGCTCTAAAACATTAGAGAATGAGAATGGAACAAGTGCCAAATATCAGTATTTTCCCTTTTCTCTCTAGATATTTTCCAAATATAACTTCTTACAGGCACGTAGGAATTGGAGGCTAAAGGGGCTAAGCCCCCCCCCCCCCCCAGAAAAAAAAGTTGGCCAACAAAACTGAATTTTCCTTATATTACACCGAAAATTTAGCCCCCCGCCCCCTTAATTTTCAGAAAAAGGGGTGCTTGAGGCCCGCTATAAAATTGCTTCCTATGGTCTTAACATTTTTAACTTCTGCATAACCTTTGAACTCTGTCCAGAAATGTGTCACTTTGGAAAGGGTTAAACCCCTTCGTTTTTTCAGGTGACAAAATTTTTGATGAACTATATGAAAACTTAAACATGACTGGTACTTAAGGTATATTATTGCCTAAAATGTGTGTCTTCAGTCTGTTATTGGCATTGTATAACCAGCAGAAACCGGGCGGATATCCAGAGAAATCGTGCATTAATCGGCAGATTCACGTGCGATATCGGACCGGTTTTGCACTCAAATATCCTCGATCGGGGATTTGTTGTGAGTGCTTCAGAAAATTGAAAATAAAGCCGAAATTTTGTCATTTCCCTTTTCCGCGATGTAAATTCTTGTAAGACCCCATTTCCAGTTTACATCCCAATAAATAAACTAGGTCTCCCAGTGTAACCATATCTGATGACGTAATGTAGTGACGTAGGTTTAATTCTTGGAATCAAAAAGTAAACAAACGGGCAGCTGACAGATTTTAAACTAAAAGTGGATTTCGTGGACATAGAAGGATAGAAATTATTATTATACTGCAAAGAAATTTCTGGCATTTTGATTGGTTAATGCTGATCTGATAAATATTGATATTGACGGCTTCTGCGGTATGATATCAAATTTCCCCTTAGGCGCCTCGCCGGTAACATACACAAAAAATCGAACTGTTAATGGCAGCCATTTTTTCCCACGCTTCGTTCATGACGCGACCCGTGTTTACACATTATGCGACAGTAAAAAGTAAACTTTCTCTATGCGAATTTCCAAAATAAACAAATTTAACCTAAATATTGTGCGTTATGTGTTATTTTTCTTCGATTACTTCACACAATATGTATATGCTGTACGTGTATTACAGGGTTAAGGTCGCTGCATACTTGTGTACTGAATGAAAGCTGAAGATACCGACCAAATCCTTTCCCAGACAAGACATTGTTTTGACGTCCCTAATTCAAAAGGCTTAAATAATAAGAAAACATTGAGACAAAAGAATAAAAATTCTGAAAATGAGCCTTCAACATGTGACTGATCATCACAAAAGATCCTCTCTACTGCTGGGAATCGAACCCAGGCCTTTCACTCTTGGAGTGAGTGTTCTTCAATGAACCTCAAAGAGTGGTGATCTCAAAATACACAATGCAGTCACATTTAACGAAGAGATATTTAAAGAATTCTCCAGACAGATGCTCGACAAGACTATGCCCGATCCTAAAAAATCCTATACCAATCTGGGAAAGTGTCATGCAGCCAGTGTGCACAAGTAAAATTCGTTCATTAATTCACTTTCTTAAAAAATCTGTGTATATTTATTGGAACGAAATGTGCATAATAGGACACAAATAAATGTTTATATAAAAGATAATAAATACCTTTCAATTTTGTAAATTTAGGCCTATCTATTTTTAGCTCACCTGAGCACGAAGTGCTCAAGGTGAGCTATTGTGGTCACTCAATGTCCGTCGTCCGTCCGTCCGTCTGTCCGTCCGTCTGTCCGTCCGTCCGTCCGTCTGTCTGTCAACAATTTGGTGTTAACACTCTAGCATCCAGAAAAGTTGGCCAATCTTAATCAAACTTGGTCAAAGCAAGTATGGTCATAAGTTCTCGGACGAGTTCGATTATAGGCCTGATTGGACTTGGAAGTCTGGAGTTATTTGCCCTTGAACATAAAAAATAGCTAGTTTTGACCTTGTTAACACTCTAGCATCTACAATTATTGATCAATCAAGACAAAACTTGGACATAATGTTGGAAACTATAAGATCTCGGATGAGTTCAATTTTCAGTCTGATCTGACCAGAAAGACGAGAGTTATGTGCCCTTGAATTTGACAAAATTGCCATTTTTGGCAGTTTTCGACCTTGTTTACACTCTAGAATCTACAATTATTAATCAATCAAGACAAAATGTGGACACAATGTTGGGGATCATAAGATCTTGGATTAGTTCGATTTTCAGTCTGATCTGATTAGAAAGTCGAGAGTTATGTGCCCTTGAACTTGACAAAATTGCCATTTTTGACTGTTTTCGACCTTGTTAACACTCTAGAATCTACAATTATTAATCAATCAAGACAAAACTTGGACACAATGTTTGGGATCATAAGATCTTGGATGAGTTTGATTTTCAGTCTGATCTAATCAGAAAGTCGAGAGTTATTTGCCCTTGAACTTGACAAAGTTGCCGTTTTTGACTGTTTTCGACCTTGTTTGCACTCTAGAATCTACAATTATTAATCAATCAAGACAAAACTTGGACCCAATGTTGGGTATCATAAGATCTCGGATGACTTTGATTTTCAGTCTGATCTGATCAGAAAGTGGAGAGTTATGTGCCCTTGAATTTGATAGAATTGCCATTTTCGGCTGTTTTCGACTTGTTTTACACTCTAGACTCTACAATTAGTAATTAATAAAGACAAAACTTGGACACAATGTTTTGGACCACAAAATCTCAGATGAGTTCGATTTTCAGTCTGATCTGATCAGGAAGTCGAGAGTTATGTGCCCTTGAATTTGAAAAAAAAAAACTGCTTTTTCAGCTGCTTTCGACATTGTTTATACTCTAGAAACTACAATTTTTTATCAATCAAGACAAAACTTGGACACAGTTGGGCACCATAGGATCTCGTATAAGTTGGAATTTCACAACGCTATTGACCATAAGTTCGTTCTCAGTCTTAAAGTCATAAAATTATATTAATTGAATTTAACAAAAGTGTTGCTCATATCATTTTGGTTCAGGTGAGCGATATAGGACCATCATGGTCCTCTTGTTAAAAAATACCACGGTCCAGGTCAGTCAAAAACACATTGACCTATTTCGCGGAACTCAGTGACGTGTCGTGACGTCACTTTATGTTTACTTTTCCTTTGGGGCGCATTAGGGGAAATTGGTTTTTTCGATAAAATAATAGGGAACGATTTTATCAGGTGAATCGTGACTTAAATTCGGACAAACAAATAGTATTTCGTAGGTGTTGTTATAAAATCTCGTAACTAAGGCTTGATTCAAGTCGTAGTTACGACATTTTATAACAACACCAACGGTTTATCAAAACATAACGGTAAACCCAGTTCACGGCCTAACATGGACAAAAAGACAAATAAGTCGAAAACTTTGTTGTATAATAAATTCGTTATACAGTTTCTTGCCTGGGTATATGACGATTTATTCCCGGCTGGAAAAATGATGTCAACCCTCGTCTGCGGCTCGGGTGACATCATTTTTCCAGCCGGGAATAAATCGTCATATACCCCGGCAAGAAACTGTATAACTAATAGAATTGAGTGGTTGTGGTCCAGGTCAAATATGGTGGTAAGCCTATGTGTTTCTTGTTCTTCTTTTAGTTACTGCAATTTTTCCTTTACAACTTTGTTTTTTATTGAAATGAACGAATGTCTGAAACGAACCAGACGGTCCAGAGAACTACCTCGGAAATTCCGACGACCTTTTAATTTATTACTCGCACTGAAATGAATGTTAGAATATCCAGAGTATGTTTCCAAAAGAAAACTAAGTCGAATATTGTTACGATTTCGCCAACCCAAATGAAGATTATGTCAGTAAAAATGCGATGAAACTTGACTACATAGCTACACGATGAAAATCTAACGGCCCGTCTAGTGGATATCGTGCTTACTCGATATATATGTCGATTCGAATGCCGGAAAACTCTGGTATCTGTCGGTGTAAATGTGGCCAAATGTTCACAAAGTTTTTTAGTTATTCGTCTTATTTTATTACATTTCTTTGCAAATTATTCATATTTTATGCAATAATAGCGTCAATTCACGTTTTTTCGGTCGTTAACATTCTCAGAGGCCCACAAAATGGGTTATCGCCTTCGACCTGCGGTCTCAGGCGATAACGCATTTTTTGGGCCTCTGAGAATGTTAACGACCTCAAAAACGTGAATTAACCCTATAATAATCGTAATTTGGCCATTTTGAAATAACAAAGGCTTTTTACGTATCCGAACCTATTCGGCCGCGGTCGTAAACATTCGGCGGTGGAGAGTTCCACCGCCGAATGTTTTCGACGTCGCCCGAATAATTCCGACGTCGCGCGGATCACATTAGGGGTAGACTACTTTAAGGTGTTATTCAATCCTTTTACAAATTGTAAAATTTTGGACTGTTCCAATTTGAGAGCTACTGCAAACCAATAAATGCAAGAATATGTGTAGAAAATAATTATAGTGTAGAAGATATTGAGAAAAAGAGAGAAAATGACGATTTTCAGCATTTTCTTCCTTTGTCTCAATATTTTATCAAGCATTTTCCAGGAGGGACGCCAAAGCTAAGTTTTGTTTGAGAAAGAGTTGCCATTGAAGGGGGAAAACACCTACCTGTGACGTATGAGAATCGAAAGATCTCGCACAACACGCTGGAAGCGTTGTTGCAACTCGGCAGAGTTGTAAGAACGCCACGGCAAAAAATGAGCAAATATGCGCTTAAGTGACAAGGAAAAGAAGGAATTGTTGATAACCAGCAATTTCTTTTCTCTCAATGTTTCTCATACTACAACATACTAATTTCATAAGCTAAGTCAATCCATTCACTCCGGACTGACCTACAATGTTGGCTGGGGTAGAGAGTATTAAAACGTACATGGTCAGGTTTCAAGCAACTTTAACATGACCACTTCAAACGAGTGCAGACTCATCAAATGCGACAAATCACACGGCACATCCATCGTAGAAAATCTTCTACAATAGCAATAAATTTTGTGCTAAAGATAGACTTTGTTTGCCGTTATGTATTGATAAACCGTCGGTGTTGTTATAAAATCTCGTAACTACAGCTTGACTCAAGCCATAGTTACGAGATTTTATAACAACACCAACGAAATACCATTATTTGTCCGAAATTACGACACGGATAGCTGGATAAAATCGTTCCCTATTCTTCTAATACGAGACCGATACGAATTCGGTTCGAAGCAGAGAACGTGTTTTAGTGTTCGACCTACTTTTTGGACCAATGAAATTGCAGTAAATTTTAAAATTTCACCGATATATTTCGCATAAACGAGCTGCCGACTAGTTTATGTGACGTCTCTACATAGCCACGCCCCGTCTCCAATGAACCGGTAGCGAACACTTAGTCAGCCCTGCGTTCATTAAGACAAAACGTTAGCTAACAGTTAGCCGTTTCATTCGGAATACTCGGTCAATTCTGTGAAATTTGGTTCAAAGAAGTTGCGAATGTTGGTAACGTTAGCTTAACAGTTTGTCTATTGAACGCAGCCCTGATAGAGTCTGTATACTAGCAGTAGATTCTACACGATAAAAACATTCAATGAGCTGCGCCCATTTGAATGTTTATTTCGCGTAGAATCTACTATACAGCCCCTATCTAATGCAAAATGTCAGCAGTTTGTTGGATATGGCGTGTCTTTTAAACACATGGTAAAAGAAAGTTATTTCCGATCATACAAAAGTTTGTTTAGACGTCAATAACTTTTAATCTGGTCCTGTTAAGCGATCTATCACATTCAGTAGCTTTCTGCATTCTCTTCTTCAAACCTTTTTCAAATCTAGCACTTATGTGCTAGATTTGAAAACGGTTTGAAGTGATATTGAAAGAAGATTAATTGTTGAGTAATAAGTATGGTAAACGTGTCACGTGATTCCCCACCGAGAAAGCCAACAAGAGTAACCTAAATGAACGATCATTGGTCATGCACATTGTTATTACGTTCGGATATCCTCGGATAATGTCGATCAAAGATCGAATCATCGACTCGGAAGTGTGTGTATGAAGAAATCTTGAAAAAAATCGGATTTCTTAGCTGGAAGTAGCTACGCTTCATAAAGTAGTTTTCGAGATCAACCAAATGCACAACCATGGCAACTTGCGGGACTTGCAGGTTGTAGTCATTCTAAAAAGAGAGGACATTGGAACTGCAAACAATGTATTTCAGTATCATTGTCGCGTCATTGTTGACATTAGTCACAAACGAACGTTTTGAATTGTTGTTCTATTCTGTTCTATTCATAGTCTGAAAGTAGTTCTGCGAGATGCATCCAAGGTATGATTCGATAGAGTTGTCCTTGGTGATCCAAATGATTGTTATTATTGTCTGTTGACACAGAATCCTTGATCACAACAAAGCTCATAGTTACCAGAAACACAACGTTTAGAAAATGAGTACATCTCGCGCTTCTTCTTGATATGATCCATAATTTCCTTCAAAACATTTCCTCTCTTTTTGACGGTATCCGCTAGTAATTTACTCAAATTTGGCGTTTGTCCATTGGCTGTTTTCAACTTCAGTATGGCAGTTTTGAACTTTAGTAGGTGTTCCAGCGGTATTTTCGGTACCGATTTCCATGTTGATTTGTTTGTTTGTAATTGTTGCCAGGGAGAGTTCGGTATTTCGTCGCTTTTCAACGAAAACCTCGTAACTGCAGCTTGTTTTAAGCTGCAGTTACGAGATTTTCGTTGAAAAGCGGTGATTTGTTGTCTATGTGGGTTTATTCTTTGTTGCCATGGAAAACAATTGTGATGATTTCGATGAAAGTTTTTCTGCGAAAATGTCTGATGCTTGTGTGCTCTTTTTCGTTCCATAGTCCCTAACAATTCTGGTGGCAACCCTTGTACCTTCAAAGGTGATCGCGCGATTGGATACGACTTATGTCCATTTGAACTTCTCTCAAACGATCTCTTCTTTGTGGATAAATTATTGCGTTTTTGTTTCAAAAATAAATTCAGGAGCTGATCGCCAAGTTTATTTGTATCCTGATTGTCGTTGGCGTTGTTTGCATCAATTTCTGGTCCACTAGAAAGAGCTTTGAAAGAAATACCTAAAACAGAAGAAATAAAAAATGGAATTTCTAAACTCATATGGAAACAGATTCATTTTCGAAGAGCAACGCATGTGAAATACTTAGATTTTGCATTTCTACGAAAATCGGTACATGTACTTTGACAAAAAAAATATGCCCCAAATTCGATATTGCAATACAAGAAAACAGGACATGTATCATTTACTCGTATTCATACAAAATTAGTCGAATTATAAATCAAACATATAATTATGTAATTTTACTAAAAAAAAGGACTTCAATATCAATATTTTCTGCAGACGGCAACACAGATTGTAGGCCTGCACAATTTATCAATTTTTGCGTCAAAAATATATCACAAAAATAGAAAAAAGAAACCTATTTTTATATTTTGGTCTTTTGCTTTTTTGATTGTTAACTATATCAATCGTTTTCCAACTACCAAAATTGGTCTCTGATTAATAAAAACAGTAAGATATACTCACTTTCGAATACATCGTTTGGCTGTAATGGTGTGGCATTTCCCCCATTCGCACATTGGCTCTTAGTTAAACAATAATACAAGCAACTAATGGCCATCAACTGACAGGACTTGTTAAACATACTTGTCATTTTTCATTGATATGTCGCAGAATTTAATGGGTTTGGATTTATATAGGGGTACTGTTTTACTCTTTCCCCATACAATGGCGCATTTTTGACGCAACCTGTTGCTAAAGTTTGGAAAAATATTGAAGAAAGGGGAGAAAATGCTGATTACCAGCATTTTCTCCCCTTTCCTCAAAATTTTTCACCTTATAAAAGAAAATTTCCTTTTTAACAATCATTGATTTTGTCGTCTGCAACACCTTTAAATTTGGAGACAGGTCTAATTTTTGTCCTTTAGGAAAGGGTTGGACACTAAAACTTCTGCGACTAAAACGTGGGTTGAAATTTGATGCCAAAATGGAATTGTTATAATACTTTTCTACATTTTGATGAAAGCTTTCCACAAAATCCTTAGCTCAGACATTGATCGTCGAGAAACAGCGAAATTGTCGACATCATTTGTTTTACCAAGTTCCAAATAGTTTGCTTTAAGTAAATCGGCATTAGAGAAAATGGTATGCAACATTTTTTACTATTATTTTTTTTTTCATGTGTCTTTTCAAGGTGTATTATGCTTCTTCAATACATAATCTCTTTAAAAATCTATTATTTTTGCACCAGCCTTCACAAGTTTGCCATTGAACTATGACATTGACCTTTGAAATGTCGAAACAATTTTGAATTGCGAGATTTTTTACATGTAGACTATCAAATTCCCTTAAGGGGGAATGCTCCAATTTCCTTATTTGTTTCCCAATAATAGAATTTATTTATATTTTGTATGTTGAATTTACACGTTATTACCAATTGAAAAATACAATAAAAATGGATGGTCAGCGATCTTGTTTGAATTTTATAGGCATTCGTATCACATACCCCTACAACGAAAAAAAATGCACAATTTCTTGCACCTGTCCAAGGCCACTAAAATGCCAATAAAATGCTGTATATTCATCGTTTAGTCCCGAAAACGGATTAAAAGTAACGTTTTACATTTAATAAGAACAGGAAACCCAAAATATGTGCTATTATCAACGCGTAAATGTATAAAATAGCATGCTCACATGTTCGATTAGATCAACGAAGCTGGAGTGTTTTATGTCAAATTTTGCATATTTTTGAAAATATTTCAAGTTCTACATAATAGAATTTGATAAAACTCCATCATTGTATTAAGCAACATGTCCTGGTAATAATTCAAAAAGAAAATGTATAGGTCAGCGCACTTATTATTGAATTACAGCAATTTTTATCAGCTACACATGAATAAAATGACACAAAACAGTGGTAACTGCATACACACTTACGACTGTCTTGCTCTAAATAATCGATTTCCATCTTGATGAAATCAGTTTCGCATAATAAATACACTTTTACCGTCGAAAATGGTAAATTGCAATGATGTGTTATATTATTGAAAATATGGTAGCGAAACATATTGGTACGAAACATTTAATTTACTACAGTAATGACCGAGTGTTCCGAAAATCTGGAGCATTCCCCCTTAAAAAGTTACACGCGAAGATATTTTATATGCGAATTGCAGCAACTGCACTAATTACATTACTAGTATCAAACAGAATGGTCTATCAAATGGGAAAAAATATTTCTACTTTTTGTGACATTTCTAATGTTGCCATTTTGAGATTCATAAATCATCGGATTTGTTTTGTTTTTGTTTTTTTTTTTTTTTTTTTTTTTTTTTCTTTTTCGAGCGGCGTCGTTACGTATTCGAACCTATTCGGGTGCGGCCGTAAACACTCGGCGGTGGAAAGTTCCACTGCCGAATGTTTTCGACACCACCCGAATAATTCCGACGTCGTGCGAACCTCATAAGGGGTGGACCACCTTAACCCTTTCCCAAACAAGACCTGGTTTTGACATCCTTAATAGATGTGGCTTGGGAAAACATTGAGATAAAAGAAGAAACTGCTGAAGACCAGCAGTTTCTCCTTTTGTCTCAATATTTTCTGTGCTATATTGTATATACATCCCATCTTTCTAACATCAATTTTGTAATCTACAGCAGCTTTAGAATAGGACCGCCTTAAAATTTTGCCGTTTGGGAAAGGGTTAAGCCAGGACCAGGTAAAGGGTTTATTAATGAGTTACAGGGCGTAACCTGGACAATCACCCCCGCATCAATACGATTTAACCCTTTCCCAAACGACAAAATTTTAGGACGGTCCAATTCAAAAGCAACATCAGACGCATATTATATGGGAATAAAGATCGGATTTGTATACAAAATAGCCAAGAAAATGTTGAGGCAAAAGGAGAAACTGCTGGTTATCAGCAGTTTCTTCTTTTTTCTCAATGTTTTCCCAATCCTTTCCTAATGGGGACGTCAAAACCAGGTCTTGTTTGGAAAAGGGGTGAAACAATTAAACCTGTATCAATCTCAGAGAATTTCAGATTATATTTTGACGGTTTCAACAGAATGTTCATTGTAGCATTTATAAATTACATGAAAAGTGCCATACAAAAGAAACACCAGAAAAAGGGGAGAGTATAACTTGGTCGGGGTTTTGGACATTGGACATAATTATAATAAAAAGAGTTGGATATTTTCTTTCAATTGATGCTTATTTTCAAGACTGTACCAAGTACTACCTATTTCGAAACATACCAGAATTTTTTGTAAGTAACTCACTGGTGATGAACTCGGCCAAAGCGTGGGGCGTTTTTTTTTCGCGATCATAGTATTCCGTCGGTGTTGTTGTAAAATATCGTAGCTACGGCGTCGATAAAGCTGTAGTTACGAGATTTTATAACAACACAGACGGGTTGTCAATACATATCGGTAAACCCGGTCTATTTTTAGAACAAATTCATTGTTATTAGAAAAACTGTCTAATCAGATCTTTGAACTCACATTTAGACGCATTTAATATCTGTACTTTGTTGTAGCGAAAAACGTCCCTCGCTTTGGCCGAGTTCACCACCAGTAAAAAACCTTGAGTAAGAAAATAAGCTATACCGATACCGACAAGAATTTTTTATATGTCATTTACCCAAACAATTCTTATTTTCATTTCTTCCTGAGGATTACGTAGAAAACAAACTTAGAAAAGAAGAAAACGCTGACAAATAGCATTTATTTTCTCATTGCCTAAATATGCTTTATGTTAGAAAAAAATAAACACAAACGTTTTCCTATTTCATTAGCGGCTGCGTTTTCACACGCGTTAATTTTGAACTGATCTAGGCTATAAATTTCTTTTTGAGGAAATGGTAATGGTACATTTATTTCATTAACTCTTAAATATGGGTTAAAAAGTAGTGCGAATGAGTCATTAGGTTAATAACTTTTTCTACGTGCTATGATTTGTGACACACGTTGGTGTCATCTTCGACCTCTTGATCATGAAAAAATAATGAATAATCAGAGAAAAGAACTGTCACTATTTGTTCTGCTAATGGTACATTGACAATACGCCTAATTGTACTAGTTCATTAATGAAAAATCATAATTGTGCAAGTTTTAACCCTGTAACAAATGAAAAATAGACTTGTCCAAATTTACTTTTAAAAACATCCGTTGCCGAGAATGACGTCTGTGATGGTAATGAAGGGTGGAATACCTTAACCCTTTCCCAAACGACAAATTATCAAAACTTTCATTTCAAAAGCTGCTGCAGACGACAAATGAACCTTGTTTGAGATAGAATTTGTGCACAATATAGCACAGAAAATATTGAGACAAAAGGAGAAACTGCTGATCATCAGCAGTTTCTTCTTTTGTCTCAATGTTATACCAAGCCTATTCTAATAGGGACGTCAAAACCAGGTCTTGTTTGGGAAAAAACAATGCACTTTCTTTTCAAAACTAATCCCCACAATCTATAATTAGAGATTTACGAATTAGTACGAAATGGAATACGAATACGAAACCGAGATAAATTGTAGGGGGGGAGGGAGCATCTCAGCATACGTGATTATGGTTCCCCTATTTCTGTGTTGAGGGAACGTGTCTAAATTCGGAGGTGGTTGGTTCAAATCCTACGTAATCTTTTCTCTTTTTTCTTTTCATGTACCGGTATTCCCTTTTGATAATAGATAGCATTGAAATATATGTGCTTAAATACACTTCAAATGCAAATATTTGTTTAATTTTGTTTATCACATTTATTATTTCATCGAAAGAAACGAAATTTGAGCAGCCAATAATTGGATCATATACAAACTGCAGATGACATCATCTGTACAGAAAAAAAAATCTTATTCACAAAAGAAGAGCTTAACTTCACGTCACAGAAGGGTGTCTTTTATCAGAAGAGGGATATCCACCTCTTGTGTCAATTACGAAAACACGACAAGTTGTGCCTTTTATGATGTTTGATCCTGCTCTAAACCATGACAGACCATTAAAGGAAAAGTGTCGACTTCGATAACGCCAGAGTAGAGCTCTGACCGATTCGTGTCCGTCCTTTGATTTTTTAAGGTGTGAAGCGTGATTCGTCGCTGAACAAATCCGTCTACTAGCGGGTTCAGCCATCCTCGAAGTACTTGACACAATTATATCCGGAGATCTGACTATGTCTGTTGCTAGTACATGACCGACTCTAATCTCCGCTCCCGAAGTCAGTCTGGACACTGATTGGACAGTAACATCTCCCAATTGTTACGGTTGCCATTTGTGTAGCTGAAAATGATCCGTTCCATGAGAGGTGAGAGGTTCCTGAGCCTGAGTAGTTACCCAGCTATGGATGCGTCGAAAAAAGCCAATCGCTCTGAAAAAAAGGAATAACTCGTGCATTCCTGACGAAGAAGGGCAAGTTTTGATAAGATTAATTCGAATTTGTTGCTGGTAAAAAAGTCGTTTAAGAATCGTTACTTGGCAGATTTTTTGTCATACATTGTGTAATCTATGCATGGTTGACAAACCGCGCTAAAATTATGGACTTCGGCAGCAAATGACACCAAAGCTTTGTCCGTTTCAAAGACCAATCAGCTGGCATGAATACCAAATTTAGGCACTTCGAGTAAAAAATGTCTAAAATATTCATCTTGTCTAAAATCTTACCGAGTATACATCTTGTAAACTTTTTGGTAACACTGATTCCTATCGGTAGTAGGCAATGAGTTTGAGTTGCAGTTGAACCATCAAATTAATGGATTTGAACACCGACTCCGGAGATCACTGGTTAAGCACGGTAAAAAATAAACAAGTAAATGTCATATTAATTTAGTCGTGCATAGGGATTTTTCTTAGAAGAATAAAATTGAAAAGTATTCGCATGTACAAAAATATTCACAAAAATAAGTTTGTGTTGGAAGTGTGGGTCAATATAAAAAAAAACCACAGTACATTAAATTTACAATTAATACAAAATAACTCTTGAGAGAGAAGAAGTAATTGCTTACAACCAACATTTTCTCCTTTCTGCTCAATATTTATTTGGCTATTTAATGCAATATTTGGCCTTTGGCAAGAATTCTTAAGTTTTATGCAACACCTTTTGATTCGACTACCCTAAAACTGTCGCCAATCGGACATTTGCGCACCGCTGTGCTTTGTTACTGAAAAAGTGCTTTGTGATCAAAAACAATACGGCTTCTCCTTTGGGCAATTAAAACAACGTTGTAAAGTTTCATGGACCTACGTCAAACGATTCTTGAGTTAGCGTACGGAAATAAAAAAGGATCTACGGACGGACGAACAAATATTGCGAGATTAATATACCACTCTCTGCTTCGTATGTGTGTGTGTGTGTGGGGGGGGGGTATATTATTCCACTTGATAGCTATGTAGCTCTCTTTATTGTAAACTCGCGCGATTTAGAAACGCAAAAGACATTTTTATTAACCATTCTTTTCCTGCAGCCTCGATCGGCATCATAATTTGGGAACATGCATAAGACAATGTATACCCTTCACAACCCAGCGGTTTTGTAGTGTCGGACATCTAAACCTCCCATCACAAAATGATCTAGTGCCTGGTACATTCAGACCACGTGCACAATCACTAAGGTTTTTTGTGTACAAATTGCCTAATTGATTTACTCATTGAAAACACACGACAACTATGGATATTTTTGGTATGCAAAATTTTTGGGGTTATTTTGACAGACAGGAATCAAGTTTTTGGGCTTTTTGCCGGCAGTGTTTCGCAAACGTAGGTAGCTAGACGTTTTCATGTAGCCGAGGTAGTGTTTGCAAGGTTACTGAGACGTGTAAACGACCAGAGAACAAATGCAGACCACCCACGTCCCGGTCAGCCGCGTGTAACAACTGTACGTCAAGACAATTATATACGTCAAAGTCACTTACGCAACAGATTTTTGACGGCTCAGTCTACAGCAAAGGCTATGATTGGTAATGGAGGGTGGCCGATACATCGTGACACGGTGATAAATCGCCTGCGAGAACCCGGGATTCGCTGTCACCGTCCTGCTTGGTGTCAGACTCTCACCTAACGTCATCGCATTTGGGCATAATCGGACGTCCATTCAGACAATATTCATGACTTTAAAGGTCATTTTCTTCCCTGTTATGTTTACAATTGTTACATATACAATTATACATAACTATGCATCCGTTATGCAGATCTAGTAGAAACAATCTGTAAAAGTACTTTTTGCGTTTTTAAATCGTGTCAGTTTAGATGACCTATTGACAAATTTATCTCAGACACTTTTCACAGACCATTGCTACTACTGTACCCCTTAAAATGAAATAAATACATTTCATTTTTTCAAAAACTTACCCTTTCGAAATAGCCAGAATATTTGGACCGTCTATAATGAAAGCTGCTACAGACAACACACTTGGTGTTGATAGAGATATGATTTGTGGTTATCAGCATTTTATTCTTTCGTCCCGATGTTTTTCTGTGTATTTTCTATTAGGGACCTCTAATTCATGTCTTTCTTGTGGTTATCAGCATTTCATTATCTTGTTCTAAAGATGTTCCATGTGTTTTCTATTAGGGGCGTCAAATCCAGATGTTTTTTTCTTTTTTCTTTTTTTTTCAATTCAAAGCTTGACACTGTATGAAAAACTCGAATTTACATAGAATTACATTGAGGCAAATATGAGTGGTCTGCCACCATATTCCAAGTATCCTGATACATCCCCCTGATTTCATTTCCATTTCCATTTCGTATTCCATTTCGTACTAATCCGTAAATCTCTATTACGACATTGTAAAATTGAACCGGTGATTAACCCATTACCACACAGTGATTCCTTTTGACTCCCCACAAGATAATGGCTTTGGAAAACATCGTGAAAAATGAAGAAATTGCTTGTGACAAGCAATTTCATCATTTACCACAATGCTTTCTACATAAAAAGACCAAAAAAATCCAAATTTCATTCACTAGAAATTGTCGTCTGCATCATCTTTGAATTTGGACTAGTCTAAAAATTTGCCATTTGGTAATGGGTTAATAATATTGTGGGTGGAAGCAGAGGTAAAATAAATATTGAATGTCAATGTCGTTACTTAACCCTTTCCAAAACGACAAAATTTTAGGGTTATCCACTTCAATAACTGCCATAAATGACAAAACGGATGTTATTAAAGAAGGAATTGGTGTAAAATATGACTCAGAAAATATTGAGACAAAAGGAGAAACTGCTGGTCATCAGCAGTTTCTTCTTTTGTCTCAATGTTTTCCCAAGCCATTTCTATAAGGGACGTCAAAACCAGGTCTTGTTTGGGAAAGGGTTAACGTTTAGGAACGATGTTTTAGGTACCCATCAACAGTCATGTATTGTCCTCATGCACAGCCAACGCACTTTCATTTATAGATGCATATTTATACAATATCCATGGGCGGATCTAGAGGGGGGATCGGGGGTCCGGACCCCCCTGGCATTGACCAAAAATTTAATTTTTACTATATAAATTTAGTGTAACGTTACATATTTGCTGCATTTTAATCCATTATTTGGGCTTGGACACCCCCCCCCCTGGAAAAAAATTTGGGCTTGGACCCCCCGGGAAAAAAATCCTGGATCCGCCATTGATATCCCCTGCATTTAGCTTAATTGTCCCGTGATTTCTCCCACTTTCTCTCCTTTTCTTTAAGTATTTCTTTCTTCTTTTTTTTTTTTTTTTTTTTCGAAACGATGATACATTAACATAATATTATATTTTTTTAACAATATCGGAAATATGTCACGTGATTCTCCGCCCTGAACAGAACTAAAGTTGATATTGGAGCTGGCATTGTTCTTGATACTATTTCGAAGGTCTTGAAGTGGTAACAAACCGGGCTTTAAGTCAAGAACGGACTAATTTCAGATAAATCTATATTTCAGGGAAAAAATTTAAGATTAATTTATAATTTCTCGCTTTTGATATTATGTATGTGCTTACTTCTGGAGTCGTTTTTGATATATACTGTGCACAAAAAGTTTAGCACACTTGGAAAATGTCCTTTCCTAGTCAAAAACTATTCCAAAATACATAAAAATAAAACTCTAATGTGTTTGAAAATTCAATTTTCTGGCACTTCCTGAAAATTTTGTTTCAAAATTCGTAAGCGTTAGTTAGGTATGTTACGTTAAAGTGCACAGGGGTCAGATATCGAAAGTCAAGCAAATTTCAATGACGCGAATGTCCAGCATAAGCAGCTAGGACCGCCATTCAATGTCTTCCCATGTTGCAAAGAAGCTTCCTGACCACAAAGAAAGGAATTTTGCCCATTCATACTGCAG
The DNA here is from genome assembly GCA_963680895.1 of Fragum sueziense. Taxonomy (NCBI): domain Eukaryota; kingdom Metazoa; phylum Mollusca; class Bivalvia; order Cardiida; family Cardiidae; genus Fragum; species Fragum sueziense. The sequence goes on along the minus strand of OY804602.1, from coordinate 47,090,141 downwards.
ATGACGCTCATTGCCATTGACGTTACAGACGTCATTACTTTCTCTAGCCTGACGTCCAACAATGTTCTTTGTGTGTTCTTTTGCTGGTGATTAAGCAGTTCAGGCGTAGATCATTCTGTATGTTCCTTGGAGTAAGTGGGTGGTGATTATCTTATTGAAATATCCCAACGTTGTGTTGTAAGACGGTCCTGTGACAGGTTGGATAATTTCATTGCAGTACCCTTGCACCGTTTGGTTGCCATTAACTGAAATGAGGTCTGTTTAACTGTTTTCATTTATTCCTGCCTAAAAATGACGCTGCACTCGTCGTAACAGTCTCAATGATGACGTTATTGGTATCAAGCCTTACGCATCCTCTCCAACCACAAATCCTGCCGTCAGTTAATGACACGTAAAATGGGATTCGTCCGGACATCAGTCCAATGTCTCCTGAATCAATATCGATGTGTCAATACCCACTGACTTCTTGCCTGTCGATGCTTAACGTCATTGGCGTAAGATCGGAGGACCCTGATGCAAGTTGTGTGGAGCCTGTTCCGGACAGTCTGGTCACTAACGGTATACCTTGTGACGTCCTGGAGGAGTAGCACTAAATTCCTACTAGACAGGAATTCGAAAAGTCGTCAAGACGTCGCTGTGAAACTATCCTCCCTGAACGTCGTTTTACACGGTCTACAAGATTTAGGTCGGTCGTTGGTGGCTAAAGTTGCATAAACCAAGTGCCGTAGGCGCGCAATTGTCGATTGGAGACAATTGAAATGCAAAGCGACATCTTTAACAGACATAACTGCTTGGAGCATGCAAAGAGCTCTCTGACGTCGAACTTACGTCATCATTTCTCGCCTTCCCATAATCAATTTCAAAGAATTTGTAACAGTTAAATTGATTCTGCTAACAGATCTGTGTAATGGTGTGTTTTGGACAAGCTAGACATTATCGATGTCACTGCACACGTGCCGCACGTGACTTTTGCTTATCTGGACTTTGTCCAATACACTGAATGTTCACTCTACACATGCACTGTATGCGTAATGGTTGTCGATCGGGGCAACTGAACAGCACAAAGCAATGTTCATTTAATTATCATAAACTGAAAAAATAATGTGTTAAAAACGTGCTAAACTTTTTTTGCTCAGTATATCTACGTGTATAGTACATCTTATGCGCTGTTCATCGTATGCGCTGTTTGAAAACACGAATAGCGGAATAGCGGAACAATGCAATTGTATTGAATTTTAACTTGTTTTTGGATGAGCTCAATGTTGACGTTTGTAATAGGGAAAACGAAAATCAAGTTGTCTCGGACTTAATATATTGGTGCACTATGTGATGTATGTAAAGATTCAATTTCAAATGTCAGCCGTAAGCAATACTTAGATTTATAATCAAAATCCATTAAGGAATTTCATATCAATTTCCCTCCAGAGATCAATTGATATTTGATGGTCTTTAACTATGCGTGCTTGTATGATTTAGCGGGGTTCAATACCACGTTTAACACCTATTTTTATGTTTCTTTTTTTTTGGGGGGGGGGGATACTAGGTGCTTCTGGCACGTCATAGGCACCGACACAAATATAGTGTTCTTGTTAAACTCATTGTTTCCTTTCAGTGTCAAGAATAGAGAAATGGCTATGTTGTTCACTTCATTTTCCTGGTGTAACCAAAGTATTGACATGCAGTACAGACAATGATCGGCCTGCACAGACGTACAGTCTGATCTTAGTCTTCACTGCCTGCTTTCTACTGAATTATCGTGGCAAAAACTTAAAATAAAGTTATCGAAATATCTTTAGTTTTCTCTTTAACTGGAAATTCGTTTGGAACAAAAAATAATCAGCAGGCTAATGTTTAATCAAAGAAAATACAGTTTTCAACAATTGACCAAACGCCGACTGTCAATCAAAAAACATCGATTAGCCAATGGACGATCAGAAAAATGTCATGCCCCAATTCTTCTTCTTTGCACGTGTTATTGTATCGATTTATCGACTGACAATCAAAACAATCGTCATTCCAATTGCAAAGAATTTTTGTGCTAACAATACAATAGGTTTACCGTATGTTTTGATAAACCGTCGGTGTTGCTATAAAATCTCGTAACTACGGCTTAAATTAAACCGTAGTTACGAATTTTTTCAACAACACCTACGAAATACTATTTTGTTTGTCCGAATTTACTTCAAGATTAACTGGATAAAATCGTTCCCTATAAACGAACACATGTCTATTGTTTGTCCTAAATTCTATGTTGGGCGGAGCAATCTGTCGATTGGCGTTTGGTCAATTCAACCGATCAATTGTCAATTATTTCTTTCAATTCAAACACATCACTTCTCTTTCTTTGCTGTTCTTTTCTACAATTGTTACACAGACCCTTTGTATTATTTTGAAACATTTTCACATGGTGCCTAATCGTACCAATATCTAGTAACACAACACCAAAAACAATCCCGACAAGAATTAGAATAGACACTGATCCGATGGCAGTGCTGTTCGCAGCTTCTTTGCTTTTGTACACTGGCTTCTTTTTAACCGTCATTTCATCTAGAAGTTTCTCAAATTTGGATTCCCAAGATAACGTGACCTCGTCGTAAGGTATTACATCATTTTTCTCTGGTTTAGTTGAACTTTCAGTTGATAAAGCTTGGGTTGGCTCTTTCTCACTAGGTCCTGGCGATGTCGGTTGAATTTTCTTGGTAGAAGACAACGAGAAATATATAGTAGGTTTCGGCGAAGTCGGGAAGTTTGTCAACTTAGTGGTCACTGGCCGAGTCGTTGGTTTGGGTGGTTTTGTCTGGTTGCCATCTGGGTTTTCTCCGTCATTTGCGGGAGTTTTTGTTTCATTTAAAGCAGGATTTGTTGAAGATTTGTCAGCTATTTCAGTTGTAGAATCATCTGTAGCAATCTTGGTTGTTGGTTTTTCGGATGATGCAAATTCTGTTGTTGAGGTGCACGTGTTAGCTTCCAGAACTGAAATGTCAGTAATCAGCATGCCTATATAACAATATCAAAATCTTCACCTCACGAAAAAGACATAATCAATACATACATAAGTCAAATGCGTTATATTTCTTCGGTACAAAATCACAAAAATCGTCCTATTTGATGTTTTTAAATAGTCTATTACGTATAATATTTAAATAATTATATTATAATAACGTATCATAATTATGCAAAATTTTCATACCTGCTCTCTTACAGATGAAATACAATTCTGTGTTATTGCAGCTAGCTTCAATCCAGCCTTGAAACATGTAAACACAACCCTCTGTAGAAAAGAATAGTAATGATTGGTTAACCCATTACCAAACGACAATATTATGGGATGTTCTTATTCAAAAGATGCTGTAGATGACAACATTGGTGTTGTTAAAGATAGAATTTGTGTAGAAAATAGCCAAGAAAATTTTGAGACAAAAGGAGAAACTGCTGGTTATCAGCAGTTTCTTCTTTTGTTTCAATGTTTTCCAAAGACGTTTCTTCTAGGTCTTATTCGGGAGAGGGTTAAAGATGTTATATAGAGAATAGATGGATACTGTCTTCAGTCTTAGGTGGAAAAAATATCCGACATCCTGCTATCCGTCAGTAAATATCATGACAGGATAAATAATAGATTTCGGCGAGGTTAGAAAACTCAAACCTTATAAAAGCCTTTGTTATTTTACATGTATTTTTTATGTGTTTTCCAGGAACCTATAGTGTGCATATTTACTCTTACAAAGCGTACAGAATTGGCTTTTGTACGAAATAAGAAAAAATCATATCTACGAGGGACGGTCGGAAAGTAGTTGGACTTTTGACTAGTTCTCTAAAACCATTTAACTTGTTAACAAAATTCTTTCTACACTGTTCAAACAAATTGTCCATCTGTGTCTATGCATTTTTGCCATGTTAGTAGGAGATTTACTTTTCCCACTATCAACCATGACATAGACCCACTGTATTAGGTACTGTGTAACCACCGGTATCAAAGGCGCCCTGGTCTCAAATTTCTTCCTAGCAAGCATTTTCATCAGTTCTAGACACATATAAAAGTCATATGGGGTAGGGTCTGGGCTATAAGAAGAGTAAAACAACTTTTGTCATGGGTAATAGTTGATAATCTCCATTGTAGATGCGGTGGTATGGGAGCGTGCGTAATCGTGAAGTAGAAAACATTTTTCTTTGCTAATCTGGGACGCGTTTACTTCAGCATTTATTCTTTGTTTTTTGTGAGTTACTTCAGAATTGTACTTGGCAATGACAGTTTTTACCATTTAACACTAAATGACTAACTATCAATCCTCGTGAATCCACAAAAGCAACAAACATGACTACCAGCCGAAGGTAACATCTTAACACATTCACCATTTAGGGTTTCAAAAGATGACAATTACAGTACAGAATAGTACAGTTAATGACCATAATTATATTGCAAAACATTTTATTTGCAACAATAATTTATATTTTAAGAAAGTCTTATTTTCAGCGTTAGTTGCTTTGGTGAAAACTATGTCGTTGGTAATAAAAGGAAAATAAAGACAGCCAATATAACTTGCCTTCATATCGTTTCTTGGAATATCCTTTGTTGATGTAGTTTAAGTCTGAACCATCAATCCACGACAAGTTATCTTGTTTTCTATATAGACCAATCCATACGGGTACACCAAGTTGGGACATTCTGTTGAGAAAAAAATATGAAATAAAAATCTTAGTGCATCCTGTTAAAATCGAAAATACCATTTAAAAATCATATGGGTCTTCCTATAGCCTATTATCCTTGCGTTATATTTTTTTTTTTTTTTATTATTTTTTTTTTTTTTTTTTTTTTTTTGTCAAAATATACCATTGTGTTATCAGATTTAATATTATCAGTTTCCCGAAACAGAGACATCAAAATCCAAAGTAGCGAACCTAAACAAATATCTATTTTTTTTTTATTTTTTTTACTTCGATCAACGTAGATCCACATGTCCATTGTAAAGCAAACTGGAAATTACTTAAATTTGGTACAGTTTTAAGTTTCGTCATGTGTTGGCCTAAAAGAAGAATTCTAAGATGTACCAAAGGGCGGTTCCAGGATCTTTTTCCGGGTGTGTGTGTCCAAGCCCAAGATTTTTTTCCAGGGGGTCCAAGCCCAAATTATGGCTTAAAATGTAGTAAATATGTAACGTTTCGCTAAATTTGTATACATGTAGTCAAAATTCAATTTTTGGCAAATGCCGGGGGGGGGGGTTCCGCCCCCCTCCCCGACTCCCCTCTAGATCCGCCCATGTGTACCCACGCAAAGTCCTGTAGAAACTTGTCCTCTTCGTACGAAGTTACACTGGTCAGAGTTGTATTGTCCCTCTCACAAGCTGCAGTGGCGTTGGAAAAGGAAGTGCCCCCGACATCCGTCAGTACTTTATACTGGAAGTCGCCGAATGTGGACCAACAAATATCTGTAGAATAAACAGAGAGTGAAAGGTTTGAAAAACGCATACACAAAGGTCAAAATTCAAAACAATATACATAATTATAGTATAGATTCCGATAATGACCTGGCAGAGCATCTCTAGCTGATAGCTAGAGATGCTCTGCCAGCTAAATTATCGGGATCTATACATCAATATATTGTTTCTTGAAATATACATCTTTGAAAGAGGTTACGAGAATTGAAATGGCGACGACCATCTGCGCCAGGGATACGCCACCCGAATCAGTCAGTACTTTATACTGAAAGTCGCCGAATGTGGACCAACAAATGTCTGTAGAATACACAGAGAGTTAAATGTTTACTTGTAACGCGCATGTCAGAGTTCACAACAATTTATATACAGTTGACGCTAGTTATGTCGACATCGGATAAGTCGAAATTCCGCTTATGTCGAATTGAATGTTTTGTCTCGTCGTCTTCAATGGATTTCCAAAAGTTTGAATAAGATATTTTCGAAATAAATGTAGCCATTGAAATATAGTAGGAAAAGGATAGAAATTGCTCGTGCCGAGCAATTTCTTTCATTTTCCTACTATATTTCAATAATGAATGCTTTTGGAGAGCAAAAGCATGGCCAAATGTCATTTGAATCGAAACGAAACAAAATCGGATGAGTCGAACTCCGGATATGTCGATGTATTTTGATGGCTCCTCTGGCTTCGACACAACGAGTGTCGACTGTATGATATAGGTCCCAATAAATGACCTGGCAGAGCATCTCTAGCTAACAGCTAGAGATACTCTGCCAGGTCGATTATCGGGACCTACATGTCCATATTTTGTTTCAAAATATCAAAAAATATCTTTGAAAGAGGTTGGGAGAATTGAAAATTGGCGGCAAGCGTCTGAATGTACCTCTTATATCTTGCACTTTGTGCAGGAAGTCCCCGAATGTCGACCAAAAATATCTGTAGAAAAAACAGAGAGCCAGATATTTGCAAAACGCGCGTATTCAGTCCAAAATTCTAAATAATTTACTGAAGCTTTTTTAAAGGAGGTTGTGATAAGTGATAATTGGTCAGTCTCTTGTGTTTGAAAAGAGAGGTCCCCCGACATCCGTCAACACTTTACTTCAAGTCTCCGAATGTAAACCAGCATAATGTATGGAAATAATTGAAGATCTTTACTATAAGCCATATTCGCATACCTTCCGCGTAAATTCCATAATCCATTAGTATCACCAGCAAAACTCCAGAAAACAGGTTTTTAAATCCATTAAATCTCATCTTTTTATGTTGCAAAAATGTAAGACTTTTCTTTTTCAATTATTCAAGATGTATGATTTTTTTAGCATAATTCATGTGTATAGTTATGCCGAAGAATGTATCACCAACCGTCCATAAGAAGAAAGGTCTATTGAATCAAACGCCTTGTCCGATTTAAAGAAATGAAGGATTCTTTTATGCATTGTTATAAAAGTAGGATAGTACCACTTTATTCGAGGCATATCCGAGGCATTTCCTCTTTGAATCGATTCAATACACTATCAACGAAGAAAACATGGATGAAGAAAACAGGAATCCGATCTCCCGAAGAAGACATTATTTGGGAAAATATTTAGGCAAAGAAAGACACTGCTGGTGACCATTATTTTCTACTTGTACCTAAGTTATGTTTTCAGTGCATTATTATACAAAAACTAAGTGTTTGTCAACATGCATTTTGCCGTTTGTGCCAGCGTTTTGAATTGGAAGAGTCGAATGATTTTGTTGTCTAGGAAAGGGTTAACATATACTACTCAAAGTTTGCTAAGCACCAAAAGTTTTAATGTTGATATTTCTATCATTACCGCAATTTTCATGGCAAATATGTGTGACATGTAGGTCTACTGCATCTTCAAGATAACTGAATAAATTTCAACACATTTACTTCGCTTGAAGCAGTTGAAATTCGACTGGAAAGAGAGGAGAGCCCGCAAAATGAAGAGACTTACTAGAGGCGGAGTCGTGTTCCATATTGTTTACTGAAACTAAATCTTCACATTTTTGTACCACGATATCATATCTAAGATCAATGAAACCACATAACTGCTTGACAAGGTTGTCATGTGCCCAAATTCAGATGCATAGCAGCTTAAAGGTGGGTGGGATAATTTATTTTCTCGCCACGTTTAAAATCCTCATGTCGATTCTTGGTATCATTCAATTGGTATGCATCTTTGTTAAAAACTCCCTCCATAACTGTTCAAATTCATAGACAAAATCAAAGATAAGTCATGTGGTCTCTCGGGGTCGAAATTTCATAACCAAAGTCCTGTAGTAGCTGTTCTGGCCTGGTAAAACCCTCTCAAATGGCCTCCATACTGTTTCTTAGAACAGTGTTGCGACACAAGCATTCAATAGAAGAATCTTTGAAGGTAATGTGAAATAATGAAAAGCGGACGTTTATTTTGTAGACCATTTCAGCAAAATCACTATTGGTACACTGGGCGAATTATGTAGTCCGTGCTAGTCGCAAAAAGCCAAAAACCAGTGGAATTGCAATTTTAAACTACACAGGTGACCGTAATTGCGTTCATAGTAGACTACTTTCAAAGTTTTTAAAAAGGGCCTTAAAGATGTCAAGAATGCTTTTTCGGATGTCGCTAGAAGGTGGTGTACAGAGAAACCAGCAAAGAAAAAGAGAGTCTAGTCTAGTCTAGTCGTAGTTTGGGTCCTCGAAACGCATGGTACGACGGCCCTAATTCACTTTTGTGAGACTATAGGTACTGGAATGTGTTTAATTGCTGGAAATAATAAAAGACAAAATCTTTTAAATGAACGATGGACCTCAAATTGACCGACACCCTTAATGTCTACCACTATGGAAAGTGAGTTTATCACTTGTGTAGGCTCAGTCTATGATCCTCTAGACGTAATCAGTTGTTACGTTTAGTGTAAACCATAGATCAATATTCCATGCAAAATTGCGTAGCCAAAAAGGTGTATGGGATAGGACCTACTGTGTATGAAGGTACAAAATCGGTCCCAGGCAAGGGTTTGATTGGTTAAAGAACTGTTAAACATCATGTGACAACATTGCAGTGTGGTTTAAGACTATCATTGTACTCCGTAAAGTTCATTGTCAAACAAAAAGCAGCAACAAAATTGTTTGGGACGAGAAATGAGAAACGTTTACCCCACCCATTTACAAGCACCAACTCATTTTCATGGGTTCGTTTCTTTTCTTCTTCACAATACACTTCAAAATGGTGAATAAAGTACAAAGTTATTTGATTCATGTAACAAATACATTAAAGTGACATTTCAGAATTTCTTCTCATAAATTTCACTTTTATTTTTATCTAAAAGAGCATAATTTCTTATGAAAATTCTTAAAATTTCAAGCCAAAATATTGCGCCGTTTACGAGAAATATGTATTTTTGTGTTATAATTAAACAAATTGTTGTCCACAACAGTTCAGTTGTATATAGAATTTGTCGTTTCTGTCTCAACTTTAAAGGTGCTTTTATTGCTTATCATCAACAACTTCAAAAAACTGATAGCATTTATAGCCATTAGAATAACCAATCTTGGCATCAAGACATACTTTAAAAAATTGAAATGGGGATGAAATGTCCCTTTAAGGTAATCATCAAATACATTTTTCAATTGGATATTAGATTTGCACCAGACATATTATCACCAAAACTTTTGGTGCTTAGCAAACTTTGAGTAGTATATTTGTTTTTCAGCTAAATGTGTTCTCATAAGCAACAACAACGCTAGATGACACAATAAAGAGGAAGATATTGGCAATAAAGGAGACACTAGTGATCAAAACTCCATAAAGTAGAAGGCAGAAGCTATTGACATCGGAAAAGGCTTTTGGGAGTAGACCTACTGTTCAAATTGATAATTAAAAAAATTGTTTGAATGCATCCCCTCCAATGATTTTTTCCTGGTCATTTTGTAAATTATCTTATGATTAAGCATTATGATCGTGTACTGTCAATTTAGACGCGCCTAGATCTATAATCGTGTTGTTGATGAAAACTTGTAAAAGCTCAATGGATTATCTGTATTTAATGGAACTGGAATGCAATATATCGCCAATAAATCTAGATTTCCCGGGGTTATTATGTCCATCTTATTGTATGTGATAGATTTACGCTGACCATGGACGAATCAATTGTCATTAAGCCAAAGATAGGCTTATTATCTCTATCATGGTAGAAGTTCGATATCGCAGAGATTGAGAGAATGTCATAGGCCTAAAGAATCAGAAATGAAATTGCTAGATCTACGAAATCAAACTGTAAACATCTAGCCACCGGAACCCTGAACAATGTCGAAAAATATAGATATATAGATCTAAATTGTGGTTTTGTTGCCTATAGATGCAAGCGATGGCGTATGCCTACCAAATAATTGTGTAGGCCTAATGTTGAAGCCTATATGGCGTTTGGCCTCGTCCCTTTCCCAAACAAGGCAGAGTTTTGGCGTCCTTGGTCGGCCTTTCCGAGATAATTGAAAAAAAAGTGGTGCGATTTTTTGGCATCGGGGGTCTCTTTAATTACTGTTTTATGATTTGTGTAATGTTGAAAGACGACACATGAGAAAATAGCTGAAGCCCGGCCTTCCAGCTTCCGCCTAGGTAGCCTGTAATTCGAGTCTTCTCTGATGAAAATTCGCTCTTTGATATTTAAATAGGTCGCTATTTATCCAAATATCAAAGAGCGAATTTTCACCAGAGAAGATTCGGATTAGGTAGCCTATAGACACGACTAGTCAGGTCGAGGGCTATATAGGGTATCTATCGGTACCAATTGTGTCCTCTGAACCAGCTTTCAGGTGGGAACAAGCCATTTTTGTCGTTTGCAACTTGCAAGTGTTTAATTAAGTCCTGCCTATTGGAATTTCAGATATTTGGCGGTACAAAAACTTAGTAACGTTGCAATACAGTATTACTTTCCGACAGTAACATCCATTTGCCTCATTTTTGAGTCTGAAACATTGCGATTTGACATGTAGAAATGTCAAAATCTGTGCCCATAAAATTTACTGTTTGCGCCCGATTTCAAGTGTGACATCCCATTAAAACTGTGCAATCCTCAAGAATCAGACTGATTATCTGCCAAATTCACCGAAATAACAAAATCATGGCAAATATACCAAAGATCATCCAGAAAAAATTACCCGTCTCTTTGACTGATATTCTGAATGCTCATAATCGGATTCGACCCTCTATCCATAGAACGACTGTCATAACAAATTCGACATTTGACCAAAAATATGGTAGAAATTTCTACTTCAAGGCAGAAAATTTACAGAAAACCGGATCATTCAAGGCCAGGGGAGCTCTAAATGCTGTAAGTTAGATGTTGAACAGTACTGCATGGGATTCAGGGTTTCTGTTAGCTGCGATATCGTTACCACAAACTTGATGATGGGTATTGGTTTGTGGCTACAAGTCCACCCTATTCCTTCTTGTGGAGCAAGACAAAAGAGTAGAAAACATTCTTTTGCATAAATTGTTGAATACTAACATATCTAATCAGATGTGTAACCCATAAAAAGCTATTCCATGGCACAAATTCAGTTAAAAGTATCAAGAAGAATTGTTATCAATTATTTCTTCCAACGGAAAATTCAAGTCTCAGTAGAATAAAATGGGTGGGTACTCCACTTCAAAATTGAATTGAACTTTATTTGAAAATGATTTCAACATAAAACTACGCTGGATTGACAGAAAAATAATTAACCTGTTGTCAGGTTACATTCTTACTACATTCCATAGCTTTATTTTGAAGTTTGACTATGCTAAACTTGCTGAAATGAATCATTCCAGCACCTGCTCCATTGCAACGAATAGGAAGGAATTGTATCCGAAACCAAGATCAAAATTCAAAAAAGGTTTTGGTTACATTATTGCAACTAGGTTTCTGTGAGCATGTATTCGAATTCGGTGAATTACGCAATTTTGACTGAATTTATGTATGAAAATGAAATTATACAGAGAGGGGGGACGTTTGAACCCTCCTCCCAAGGGTTTGTTTGAACTCCTCAAACCCCCTCTGGATCCGCCACTGTGTGAACAACTTCAAGACAAGTCCAAACTGAGTTAAAAACCTCCAAATCAAGGGAAAATAATCATGGTATTAGAAGTAATAAAACACTTTCAAAACACAAAGGGAGAAAAAAAGACTTTACCAGAAGTTATTTTTCCTTCTCTTTATTTTTTCAATATGGCACATAAATTTAGATTCCAAGGAATTGTAAAAAGTCTGTATGTGTGTTCACTTGAAATGAATTCTTATGATTAACCCTTTCCCAAACGACAAAATTTTAGGGTGATCCGCTTCAGAAACTGCCACAAATGACAAGATGGAAGTTGTTAAAGATAGAATTTGTGTAAAATATGGCATAAAAAATATTGAGACAAAAGGAGAAACTGCTGGTTATCAGCAGTTTCTTCTTTTGTTTCAATGTTTTCCAAAGCCTTTTCCACCAGGGACGTCAAAACCAGGTCTTGTTTGGGAAAGGGTTAATGAAAAATGTGATAATCAGCATTTTCTCCATTTGTCTAAATATTTTCTTTGCTATGTTGTGTACAAGTCTTATCATTTTGTTCTTTGCAAAGGCTTTCAAATTGGAAAACCCTAAAATTGTGTGTGGGGGAAAGTGTTAACTCATTACCTCACTTTGACACTTTCTGATACCCCACATGATTATAGATAAAAGCTATAGAAAACAAAGAAATAAAGAAATTGCTTGTGACACTCAATTTCTTTATTTATCACAATGTTTTCTTTCCGTAAAGACCAAAAAATGTAAAGTTCATTCACTTGAAATTGTCGTCTCTAACATCTGGACCATACCAACATTTTTAATAGGTTAACCATTTCCAGACAGCTAAATTTTGGACTGTTCCAAGTTCAAAGATGATGCAGACGACACTTTTAAGTGAATATAATTTCATATTTTCTTATCTTTTTGGGTAGAAAATATTGTGGGAAATGAAGAAATTGCTTGTTACAAGCAATTTCTTCATTTTCCACAATGTTTTCCAAAGCCTTTAACTTAAAAGGCATCAAAAAGCGTCAATGTTTGGAAATTGGTTAAATATTTTGTTCACCAGGTGAAGAAACTACTTGAAGCAGACAGAAGTGTGGATGGGGTGGTAAGTTGATTATCTCTTTATTGTAACTACCTAAATATTTGTGAGCCATCACGCTAAAAGGGACCTTATCCGAACTCCAAATATCCAAATTTTGACGAACTTGTCAGATTCAGCACTGGTCAACCAGATCCCACATGTGAGAAATGAAGATATACTAAGGTAGGAAAATTATTCTGGATTTAGAAAATTACATAAAAGTGAAAAGTGTCGGCCCTAGTCTGGCTGCGCGGACTGCGCAGACAGACTAGGGTCGATATTTTTTACACATCCGATAAGGTCCCTTTTAGCGTGACGGGTCACATTTTTTTTACCCTCATCATCTCATTTTAGCAACCAAAATATTGTAAGTAATTTTTCTTGCTGAAGTAGAAAACATACTTGAAAAGTGAAATATAACATGTTCATTTTTACCACAGCAGTCTAAATTAGACATGTTGCTTAAAAAAACTATATTTTCTTGCCTGATTACTTATTGAGGTAGAACATTTAGATACCTTGTGAAATAAATCTTGTTGCCAAACATTGAGGGGAAAGAAAGGGAATTGTTTAAATTCTATACTTTTGTGTTACCCTTTCCCAAACAAGACCTGGTTTTGATGTCCTTTTTTGAAAAGGCAAGTGGGTAAATATTTAAGCAAAAGAAGAAATTGCTGATAATCAACAATTTTTCATTTTGCCTCAATATTTTTTAAGGTATATCACACACTAATCCTATCTACCGGGTATATCAACATTCATTTTGTCGTCTTTCAAATTAGAGCAGCCTGAAATTTTCTTATTTGGGAAAAGGTTAAAAACAATATGGCACAAAAAATGAAAAGCCATTTTTCTGATCTTTTAGAATGGAAGTCTCGTCTCCATGATACTTCCTTAGCTAATGGCTATCAAGTGGAATGTTAAACTCTAAAAATCAATCTAACTGTACACACATTTCACAGTATAGATCTATTTAAACATGATTCTTTTCTTCAGGTTACTCACAGCAGCGGCAATCATGGTCAAGCATTAGCCTGGGCGGCCAAACAATGTAGCATCCAATGCGCTGTGGTGGCTCCAAACAACTCGCCTGCAGTCAAACTAGAAGCTATCAAGGGATATGGGGCGGATGTGGTGTTGTGTGAACCAACACCTACAGATAGGTATCATTGTGAAAAAAATTGTTCTAATTGATTTTAAGTCAATTCTAATTGATTTTAAGTCAATCAGTAAATTATTGATCTCAATATGAATGGTAAATTTTGATGTATGATAATCTCATTTTTGTTACACGCCCGAAGGGTCGTATTATGTTATGGCCCCGGTCGTCTGTCTGTCTGTCCATCTGTTAGCAATTTCTTGTGTGCGCAAATCCTCCTACAGTTTTAATTGGAATTTGATCAAACTTGCCACAATAAATCTCCATGGTGTTAGTTGTGCACACCACTTACGGAATTCAGATAACTCTTTTCGTTCTTGAATTATCTGCCCTTGAATTGAAAAAATGCCTCTTTTCTTGTGTGCGCAACTTCTCCTACAGTTTTGATCAGAATTTCATCAAACTTGCCACAATAAATCTCCATGGTGTCTAGTTGTGCACCTCGCTTACGGAATCCAGATAACTGTTTTCGTTCTTGAATTATCTGTGTGCGCAACTTCTCCTACAGTTTTGATCAGAATTTCATCAAACTTGCCACAATAAATCTCCATGGTGTCTAGTTGTGCACTTCGCTTACTGAATCCAGATAACTGTTTTCGTTCTTGAATTATCTGCCCTTGAATTTAAGGAAAAATGCCCATTTTCTCAATAATGCCCATTTTCTTGTGTGTGCAACTCCTACTGTTCCAACCAGAATTTGATCAAACTAGCCACAATGAATCTTTATGGTGTCTGTTTGTGAAAAGAAAATTTTGAAAAATTTCATGTCTGAATCATCTGCCCTTAAATTGAAAAAAGGGCCAATTTTACTGACAAGCCCCTCTCGGGCGTATATGCGCCACTCTGCGAAACTCTTGTTTATGTTAAATATCCATACCTTATCAAAATAACTTTATAGTCCATGTATCTTATCCTATTCTTTAACCCTTTCCCAAACAAGACCTGCTTTTGACAACCCTAAGAGATAATGCCCAGGAAAACATTGAAACAAAAGAAGAAACTGCTGATAACTAGCAGTTTCTCCTTTTGTCTCAATATTTTCTATGCCATATTTCACACAAATCCTATCTTTAATTAATTCTATTTTGTCATTTGCGGTACTTTTTGAAATGGACCACCCTATAATGTTGTCGTTTGGTTAAACTGTAAACAATATTTTCAGACAGAACACCTGTGACAGAGTTGCACAAGAGAAAGGATACACATTTGTACCTCCTTATGATCATTATGATGTCATCGCAGGACAGGTACACATTTACTTTTTAACCCATCCAACAACAAGGGATTCTGTGTCTTCCTATTTGAACGTTACACTCCAGACAACAAAATCAGCATTTTTTATTTTCAAATTTTCATCGATGTTTTCAAAAGCACTTTCTGTTAGGAACATTATTTTGTGGGGATGGGGATTATAGTCTACACAAGCTTTTAAGTAGGACCATCCTAAAATGTTGTTGTTTGGAAACAAACGGTAAAATTTGAGACCAATTTAATTTGAAAACAGTTGCAGATCTGTTTGAGTGCAGGTTTGAGTGCAGTTTGTGAAAGCAGCTCACCTGAGCACAAAGTGCTCAAGGTGGTTGCTTTTTGTCCGTTATATGTCCGTCTGTCAGTTCACTTTTCTCTAAACATCTCCTAAATCATTGGGTCAATTTTGACCAAACTTGGCAGGAATAATCCTTGGGTTACCCTTTTCAAAACTTGTTCGCGAATTTTTGATTCATCAAAAAAGTGGCTTATCGGACTGAGACAAATCATAAGGAAACACTTTAAAAATCACACATTGGACAAATTTTAACCAAACTTGGCAAGAATGTTCCTTGAGTGACTCTTTTAAAAATGTATACACAAATTGTTAGTTTAAAAATGTTTGTGTGGCAGGGCATTGGGCCAATTTGAACCAAATTTGGCAACATTGTTCCTTGAGTGACCCTTTTAAGCATTTGTTTTTGATTCGTCAAAAAAAGTGGGCATGTCTCAAACTTCTTTCAGGTGAGCAATATAGGGCCATTCTGGCCCCTTCAGGGGTGTAAAAATATTTTTTCTTCCACTCGCCCTGTAGGACTAGTAGCCCAAAAAAGTTACTCGCCCTAATGATTATGTTACTCGTCCTGTAATTTTGTTATGTGTTAGTCGTATATATGTAAGTAAGATGTAGGAGGTTATCAACATGTTGATGACCGACGCATTTCGTGTATTTAGTCCTTTTTACCTTTTACCATGAAATGTCAAAGTTTCTTTCTTACATTTGGACATGATTCAAATAAACAATGAAGATTTCTTGGCTGCTTAAATGCTGGATATTTTCAAAAATTGGTCATCTATTGATCTGACAGATTTTATGAATTAATTGCACGGATCGGGACCGAGAAAAAAACAGAGAAAAAACACTGCATTGAGTTTGAAATATGTTGTTATTCATTTGCCAGACAATTTTTTTACTCACCCGGTAGGACTAGTAGGGAACTTTTTCCACTCGACCGCTGCCAAATGCTGCGAGCGGGCGAGTGGAATTTTACACCCCTGCCCTTGTTAGCTCACCTGAGCACGAAGTGCTCAAGGTGAGCTATTGTGGTCGCTTTTTGTCCGTCGTCCGTCCGTCTGTCCGTCCGTCCGTCGTCCGTCCATCTGTCCGTCCGTCCGTCCACAATTTCTTTCAACATCTTCTCCTCCTAAACCATTGGACCAATTTTGACCAAACTTGGCAGGAATGTTCCCTGTGTGACACTTTCCAAAACTTGTTCGTGAATTTTTTGATTCGTCAAAAAATGTGGGCGTGGCAGGGAGAAAGGGGTTTATCAGACTAGAAATCATAAGAAAATTCTTTAAAAATCAACCATTGCGCCAAATTGAACCAAACTCGGCAGGAATATTCCTTGAGTCACTCTTTCCAAAATTTGTTCACAAATTTTTATATTTGTCAAAAAAACATGGCCATGGCAGGGATAAAGGGGCTTATTAGACTTGGAGAAATCATAAGAAAATTCTTTAAAAATCAACCATTGGGCCAATTTGAACCAGACCTTGCAGGAATGTGCCTTGAGTCATTCTTTTCAAAATTTGTCCACAAATCTTTTCATTTGTAAAAAAATTGTGGCCTTGGCAGGGAAAAAGGGGCTTATCAGACTTGGAGAAATCATAAGAAAATTCTTTAAAAATCAACCATTGTGCAAATTTTAAGCAGACTTTGCAGGAATGTTCTTTAAGTCTCTCTTTTCAAAATTTGTTCGCAGTTTTTTCATTTGTAAAAAACTGTGACTGTGGCAGGGAGAAAGGGGTTTATTAGACTTAGAGAAATCATAAGAAAATTCTTTAAAAATCAACCATTGTGCCCAATTAAAGCAGACTTTGCTGGAATGTTCCTTGAGTGACCCTTCTCAAAACTTGTTCGCGCATTTTTGATTCGTCAAAAAATGTGGGTGTGGCAGGGAGGAAGGGGCTTATCAGACTTAAAGAAATCATAAGAAAATTCTTTAAAAATCAACCATTGTGCCCAATTGAGCCTGACTTTACTGGAATGTTCCTTGAGTTACTCTTTTCAAAATGTGTTCACAAATTTTTCCATTGGTCAAAAAATGTGGGCATGGCAGGGAGGAAGGGCTTATCAGACTTAGAGAAATCATAAGAAAATTCTTGAAAAATCAACCATTGGGCCAATTTTCTATTTCCCTTATCTGTTGCTCTCAGGCTGGCCCCATGTTTATCTTATGTAAACAAATAAGGGATTAGCTTTAGCTTATCAGATGGTAATCTTTCACTACATTCTATCAATCACAGACAAAATCTTTTTAATTGAGCCTATCATAAATGATCAATCTCTAACAGATCAGTATGCTTTGAAAATTAGCCCTATGTTGTATATTGCGAAATCATGAAATAATTGTTGAAAATTAACTAACTCAACAATTGTGCTAATTCATACCAGACCTTACAGGATCGATTGGAACAAAATTATTTCTTAATTGTTTCCAAACAGAAAGTCCTTATAAGTTTCATGCCTTTGAATTTGACAAAATTGCCATTATCACTCTTGTCATCTTGATTCAGGTGAGCAATTTAGGACCATCATGGTCCTCTTGTTTCCTTATGCAGGCTAAAGGTCAAGGCCACATTTAAAGGTCAAATTATTTCTGCAGGGAACCATTGCAGTAGAATTCTTGGACCAGGTACCAGAGTTAGATGCTATACTGGTTCCCACTAGTGGAGGAGGGATGGTCTCCGGCATTGCTATTGCAGCAAAATCGATAAAACCGGATATCAAAAGTAAATTTGCACCTACACTTTCTTTGACAACTCACCTGTATGATTGGTTTTTATAACAGAATTGTATCCATATATTCAGTTTGTAGTGTCAGCTTATAGCATAATTATACCCACACAAACACATTTTAGGGGATATAATGTATAATCACCCTGTCTGTCCCTCTCAGTCTGTGTGTCTGTCCACATTTCTCATGAGCACAACTCCTCCCAAATGACTGAGCGGATTTTTATGAAAATTTACATGAACAATAAGGTCCTTTCACTTATGTTTTAGTCTGTACCCACAGAACACACTTCCGGAGGCAAAGACGATGGGTTGATGGGAAATCATCATTGTATACATGAAAATTATTACTAAAAATAGTCACAAATCGACATTATCAAAACGGGGATCCCTAATTATGTGGAGAAAACAATGATGACGCACATGCATTCAATATACAGCGATAAAGAGCGCATGCATTCAATATTAAAAGGCTTTGGGTTCGAGAGTATTGTTACCAAAATGCTTTGGGATTGAGAGTATGTTACTAAAAATAACAAATACTAAACGTTTGAGCAGCGTTTTAAGACTCCAAGGACGACTTTCGGAGGCTGTTGTGTGCGGGGGGTCTTACATGAAATAACCTAATTGACATGACATGGTCATTTGCACAAAGTCATTTCTTTGCTCTGTCTCCTGGGTCAACAAAAGGAGATAATTTGATTGACTTTGTGACCCGCTGGGGGTATTAGTCCGCTCCGCTACAGCACAGCTCTTTTTGCATTTAAAATGTAATTATGCTGTTGATGATTTTTGTAAATAAATTCTTTGCTAACAAGTATGTTGGTAATGTTTGTCTATTAAACAATAATTGATCAAATGCTTTTCCTATGAAAAGAATTTAAGTTTATTTTGTCCTTTTGTGTGAAATGAGAATGAATTTGTCCGTAACAAGGGACATGTACATATTAATGTAACAATATCATTAAAATAGTACCTCAAAATCAAAGTAAAGACATACTTCATTTTTTTATTTTCAGTATTTATTGTTGAAGCTGAAGGTAAAGATGTGGAGAGATGTCTCAGAGCAGGTAAAATATATAATAGTTATAAATTTAGAAATTTTGTTTTTGTACATTTTTTGTGTTTGTAAGGGAAAGTTACGCAATTATGATATATTCCAATCTTTTAACATAACATTTTTAGGGGTTCAACCCTTTCCAAAACAGACCTAGTTTTGACGTCCCTAGTTAAGAAGGTTTTTGTAAACATTATGAGTAAAAAGAAAATGGTGGAGACCAGCACTTTCTCTTTTTCCCTGAATATTTTCTGTACTATAAGATTTCTCATTTTATACTTTTGACAGCAAGTATTTAATTTTTGTTGTCTGCAACTCTGTTTAGAACATTGAGCCATTCTAAAATGTTGTTGTTTGAGAAAGGGTAAACTTTAAGTGATTTGATTTAATGGGGCTTTACGCTGTTTTCAACTGCTTTGGTCATATCACGGCGGCTGGAGCATCTAACCGTGGATTCCTGGTATTTCTCTCACCAATACTACCACAATATCCAAACTGAGCTTCCAGGTGCTCTCTCAAATAGATGATTCACACCCATTGGTGAGGGACAAATGACTTTTGTAAGATGTCAGAATGGATACTGGCCGAGCCGGGGTTCAGACTCGCAACCCCTGGATTGGCAGACTCCGACGTTACCAACTGAGCTACCGGGGCTCAACTAACTTTAAGTGATATGAGCTGTTCAAATCAATAAAGAAAGGCATTATTATTCAAAATGCATGGTGAATTCAGGTAAAATATGCAAGCACATAAAAATTAATGACCATTTATGTTTGATTGTAGAAGAAAGATTATGGCCCAACCCACCAAGATTTCTAAATACAATAGCTGATGGTATACGATTACAACAACTAGGTCACATAACCTGGCCAATCATACTTGATCTTGTAGAGAAAGATGTATTCACAGTGGTAAGGAATTTCTCTTAACCCATAACCAAACAGCAGAATTTTGGGATAGACCAAATTCAATGATGATGCAGACAACAACTTCAAATGAATGGATTTTTACATGTTGTCATCTTTTGGAGTAGAAAACTTAGTCGGAAATGGAGAAATTGCTTGTCACAAGCAATTTCTTCATTTCTCAAAATGTTTTCCAAAGCCATTTTTCTCCAGGGAGTAAAGAGGCGTGACGTCACTATTTGGTAATGGGTTAAATAACTAAGTGCAGATAGTCCGGAAAAAAGGTGTCTCCATATGACCTTAGCTGTTTGTTGGGACGTATAACCCCATACAATCCAATCAGGAAAAAAGGTCCTCACTGCATTTAACCCATTACCACACAATGACGCCTTTTGACGCCCAGAAGATATAGGCTTAGGAAAACATTGCGGAAAATGAAGAAATTGCTTGTAACAAGCAATTTCTTCATTTCCCGCGTTTCCCTACCCAAAAGACCAAAAAAGTAAAGTTTCATTCACTTTGAATTGTCGTCTGCAACGTCTTTGAATTTGGAAAAATCTAAAATGTTGCCGTCTGGTAAAGGGTTAAAACCAACATTGATCCAGATCACCTTGGGGTTAGTTGCAGTCTAATTAAGACCTGTGCTGTTGTGTTATAGCTCATGCAGGTCATAAAGAAGCTATGACGATAGATGAACATGGATTCTGATTAGTCTTTGTGTATACACAGGCTGATCTGGATCCATGTTGGTAACAAATGCTGTAAATGCCCTTTTCCAAATCCTGGCTCATTTGTGCCATGGTTTACAATAGAATAAATTATCTCTAGATGTCAATATTGTTTAAAGCTGTTTAATACAAAATAAGACTATGCTAAAATTAATACCAGATTGAATTTTAAAACCGATAAGCATATTTTTCTCCTAAATGATAACAAGTTTTCTTTGAATTACTGTTTTCGAAATGTCCAATATCAAGTTCACAATAATTTCAAGATATACTTTTTTGATTTGAAAAGTACCGCAGAAAAAAGCATCAAAGAGTGTGTATCTCTTTTGTTTACAGACAAATAAAGAAATGATTGAGGGAATGAAGTTTTCCTTTCAAAGAATGAAGGTAGGTTCCTTAACCCTTTCACAAATGCTTTTGATGCCTGTAACAGAAATGGCTTGGGAAAACATCGAGACAAAAGAAGAAAATGCTAATAATCAGCAGTTTCTCCTTTTATCTTAATATTTAATATTTTAGGCTTATGCGATTTTTTCAACAACCATTTTGTCAACTGCAGCAAATTTGGAGTTGAAATACTCTAAAATTTTGCTGTTTTGGAAAGGGTTACTGAATTATCATGTACCTATTATCCATTTCTCAATTTCATACCAGTAGGCCCTACATCTTTCTAGGTAGAAAACATTTAGGGGGAAATGAAGAAATTGCATATCATTAGCTATTTTTTCATTTGCCTTAACCCTTTCCCAAACAAGACCTGGTTTTGACGTCCCTAATAGAAAAGGCTTGGGAAAATATTGAAACAAAAGAAGAAACTGCTGATCATCTCTTGTCTCAATATTTTCTGTGCTGTATTGTACACAAATCCCTCCCTTTTTAACGTCAGTTTTCTTCTCTACAGAAGCTTTTGAATAGTGCCGCCCTAAAATTTTGATGTATGGGAAAGGGTTAATGTTTTCCAAAGGCTTTATCTTGTGGGTTTGTCAAATAGGGCCATAATGTGGGAATGGGTTAACCACAATAATTTGTCGGAACACAGCTTTCTCAATACTTTTGAGAAATTATAGGAAATCATAAGAATCATAAGAAATTCTGGTTACCAGCATTTTCCTACATTCCAACAAAAGTTTCATGATCCAACCACATATAAGATTTTGGACAACAGTCAATTTAGATTTAGACTTATGCAAGTATGACTGCTTTTCTTATGAACAAAGGTTTACTTTGGTAACAAGGATGTCATTAGAACAGTATGGATCTAGATCAGACTGTGTCCGCCCGGCAGAGCTTCATATAAGAGCGGTGAGGACATTCTAAGTTTTTCATTTCAAATCTAAACCCTATGCTCTAGGTACTCATTAGAAGTAAAGCATCTCAAAGAGACGATTCCAACGATTACACACAACATAATGTTTGATTGAGATTTAGTAAAATATTTCATTTTGAAAAGCTATCGCTATTTAATCTCTAGCTCTGTTATGGTTTCATGTTGGTCTCAATTTGATTTCCATTTCCATAGCTCCTGGCTTATTTTTATGCCCCCTTTTTGAAAGATCAAGGGCATTTTGTTTTATTTGTTTATGTCTGTTCGTTAGAAAACTTAACATTGGTCATTTGGGGGGGGCATTTGTGTTTCACAAACACACCTTTTTATCCCCCACGTATTGAAAGATTTGGGCATATTATTTCACTTGTGTCCTTCCGTCTGTCTGTAGGTCCGTCTGTCCAAAAACTTAACATTTGCCTTTTCTCCACAAGTATTTGATATACAAAGCTCAAAATTGGTATGTATCTTTCCTTCAATGATATCTATCTGTTCCATGCAATATGGCCTTCCTCAAGGTTATCTGGTAACCCTTATCAACCCTAAACATAGCCATTTCAGGGGCATTTGTATCTTGGTTTTTTTTTTGTGTTTGTTTTTTTTTAGATAGTAGTTGAAGCGGCGTCAGGTGCTGGCGTAGGGGCAGCCATGTCTTCCAAGTTACAAAATATGGACCCAAACATGAGAAATATTGAAGTAATTTTGTGTGGTGGAAATGTAGATATTGATCAGTTACCGTGATATCGGTGAATTCTTGAGCCCCTCCCAAACAAATTTGGATTGTTCCAATTTGAAAGCTGATGCAGAGGACAAAATAGATATTGATATAGAAAGGATCCGTGTACAATATGTTCAGAAAATATTGAGGCAAAAGAAGAAAAAGCTGATTATCAGCATTTTTAGCTCACCTGAGCACGAAGTGCTCGAGGTGAGTTATTGTGGTCACTTTTTGTCCGGCATCCGTCCGTCCGTCCATCAACATTTGGGGTGTTTACACTCTAGCATCCACAAAAGTTACTCAATCTTGATCAAACTTGGCCAAAACAAGTATGATCATAAGTTCTCTGACAAGTTCGATTATGGGCCTGATCGGACCAGAAAGTGCGGAGTTATCTGCCCTTGAATGTCAAAAAATGCTGTTTTTAAGTTTGTTTACACTCTAGCATCTACAATTATTGATCAATCAAGACAAAACTTGGACATAATGTTGGAGACCATAAGATCTTGAATGAGGTCAATTTTCAGTCTGATCTGACCAGAAAGATGAGAGTTATGTGCCCTTGAATTGGGCAAAATTGCCACATATTTTCTGTATTCAAAAAAGAGTTAATCTAAGGGAAGGAACTCTGACACTACTTTTCTTCGGTATAAGTAGAGTTATCTAGTTTGATAGAGGATATAAATAGATTTACACTCTAGAATCCCATTACCAAGCAACAAAATTTTAGCCTAGCCCAAAATCATAGGTGTTGCAGACGACAAGTTCCATTGAACAAAATTTAACATTTTTTGGTCTTTCTTGGTAGAAAACATTGTGGGTAATGAAGAAATTGCTTGTCACAATGTTTTCCAAAGCCTTTATTTTGTGGGGCATCCAAAAGCGCCAATGTGTGGGAAAGGGTCAATCAAGACAAAACTTGGACACAATGTTGGGGACTATAAGATCTCAGATGAGTTTGATTTTCAGTCTGATCTGATCTGAAAGTCAAGAGTTACGTGCCCTTGAATTTGACAAAATAGCCATTTTCGGCTGTTTTCAACCTTTTTTACACTCTAGAATCTACAATTATTAATCAATCAAGACAAAACTTGGACACAATGTATTGGACCATAAGATCTGAAATTAGGTTGATTTTCAGTCTGATCTAATCAGAAAGTCAAGAGTTATGTGCCCTTGAATTTGACAAAATTGCAGTTTTTTACTGTTTTCGACTTTGTTTACACACTAGAATCTACAATTATTGACCAATCAAGACAAATCTTGGACACAATGTTGGAGACTATAAGATCTCAGATAACTTCGATTTTCAGTTTGATCTGATTAGAAAGTCAAGAGTAATGTGCCCAAAATTTGGACACAATGTTGGGAACCATAAGATCTCATATGAGTTTGATTTTCAGTCTGATCTGATCAGAAAGTCGAGCGTTTTGTGCCCTTGAATTTAACAAAATTGTTGTTTTCGGCTGTTTTCGACCTTGTTTACACTCTGGAATCTACCTTTCTGGATCAATCTAGACAAAACTTGGACACAATATTAGGGACCATAAGATCTGGGATTTCGTTAAATATTTCACATATATTTCTACAGATGGTTGTGGAAGCTGCGTCTGGTGCAGGCGTAGCGGCGGCCATGTCTTCCAGGTTACAAAATACGGACCCGAACATGAGAAATATTGGAGTGATTTTGTGTGGTGCAAATGTGGATATTGACCATATACCTTGGTATAGGTGAAATCTCGACCCTCTCTTGAACAAAAATTTGGACTGTTCCAATTTGAAAGCTGATGCAGAGGACAAAACAGATTATTTATATAGAAAGGATATGTGGACAATGTAGTTCAGAAAATATTGAGGCAATAGAAGAAAATGCTGATTATCAGCATTTTCTTCTTTTGCCTCAATGTTTTCCAAATCTTTATCTATAAGAGGTGTCAAAACTATATCTTGTTTGGTAAAAGGCTAAATATTTCACATATATTTCTAAAGATGGTTGTTGAAGCGGCGTCTGGTGCAGGCGTAGCGGCAGCCATGTCTACTAGATTACAAAATATGGACACGAATATGAGAAATATTGGAGTGATTTTGTGTGGTGGAAATGTAGACATTGATCAGTTACCTTGGTACAGGTGAACCTCAAGATAAGTGTTTTATAAGGGTAGTCAAAACAAGGTATTGTTCCCTCAAGAATTAAATATTTATGTACATTTTTTCTAAAAAAATTCATGTACTTTTTTTCTCAGATGGTTTTTGAAGCGGCGTCTGGTGCAGGTGTAGCGGCGGCCATGTCTTCCAGGTTACAAAATATGGACCCGAACATGAGAAATATGGGAATGATTTTGTGTGGTGGAAATGTAGACATTGATGAGTTACCGTGCTATCGTTAAATCTTGAGCCCCTCTCGAATAAAAATTTGGACTGTTCCATTATGAAAGCTGATGCAGAGGACAAAATAGATTATTTATATAGAAAGGATATGTGCACAATGTAGTCCAGAAAATATTGAGGCAAAAGAAGAAAATGCTGATTATCAGCATTTTCTTCTTTTGCCTCAATGTTTTCCAAATCTTTATCTA
This sequence comes from Fragum sueziense, assembly GCA_963680895.1. Taxonomy (NCBI): domain Eukaryota; kingdom Metazoa; phylum Mollusca; class Bivalvia; order Cardiida; family Cardiidae; genus Fragum; species Fragum sueziense. Next base: position 47,064,871 of record OY804602.1, on the reverse strand, counting down.
TAAGAGGTCTCAAAACTAGGCCTTGTTTGGTAATGGGTTAAATATTTCACATATATTTCTACAGTTGGTTGTTGAAGCGGCGTCCGGTGCAGGTGTAGCGGCGGCCATGTCTTCCAGGTTACAAAATATGGACTCAAATATGAGAAATATTGGAGTGATTTTGTGGGGCGGAAATGTAGACATTGATCATTTTCTTCTTTTGCACCAATGTTTTCCAAATAGGTGTCAAAACAAGGCCTTGTTTGATAAAGAGTTAAATATTTCACATATATTTCTACAGATGGTTGTTAAAGCAGCGTCTGGAGCAGGCGTAGCGGCGGCCATGTCTACCAGGTTACAAAATATGGACCCGAATATGAGAAATATCGGAGTGATTTTGTGTTGCGGAAATAAAGACATGGATCAGTTACCTTGGTATCGGTAAAACCTTGAGCCCCTCCCAAACAAAAATTTGGACTGTTCCAATTTGAAAGCTGCTGCACAAGACAAAACACATTTTCATATAGATAGGATATGTGTACATTGTAGTTCAGAAAATATTGAGACAAAAGAAGAAAATGCTGATCATCAGCATTTTCTTCTTTTGCCTCAATATTTTCCAAATCATTTTCTATAAGAGGTGTCAAAACTATATCTTGTTTGATAAAGATTAAAATATTTCACATATATTTACTACAGATGGTAGTTGAAGCGGCGTCTGGTGCAGGTGTTGCAGCAGCCATGTCTACCAGGTTACAAAATATGGATCCCAACATGAGAAATATTGGAGTGATTTTGTGTGGAGGAAATGTGGATATAGACCATTTACCATGGTATGAGTGAGTGAAAGACACAGTTTGTGAAAATATAAGTGATATTCAAGGTTTCAAATATAGTTTCTAATAGTAAGTTAAAAACTACTATTTGTGGTCTTTTTTCTTCAAAAACCTTGTAACTACAGATTAAAACAAGCTGCAGTTACAAGATTTTTGAAAAAAAGCGACGACATATTAATGCTTTTCAACAAAACCTCATAAATGCAGCTTGTTTTAAACTGCAGTTACGAGATTTTTGTTGAAAAGCGACGATAGGTAGTTTTCAAACAAAATCGATGATGCTCATTATACAAAGACTTACAGTAGAATTATACTAAAAAGGTTGAGAAATATTTGAGTGATTTTGTATGATGAAATTACAGATATTCATCATTTACCTCATGTAACCTTGGTAAGAGTGAAATCTTATCAGGAGGACAATTTGAATACTACAAGTGCAATAATCAAGGATTTTAAGCCATTGCCAAACAAGACCTGGTTTTGACATCCAAAATTTAAAAGGTTTTTGAAAAAATTGAGGCAAAAGAGGAAAAGGAAAAGGTTTTAAGACTAGTCTTGTATATAACATAGGGGTCTGTAATTTGACCCTTGACACCTTCTAGTCATTACTTATGACAAGGGAATTTTCTACATACACTCAGATCGTCACCCCCTCTATCAGAAAATACGGCAGAACTTTTTCAAATTACCAGATAATCTGTCCAATCTTTTGTTAACTAAGAGCCAACATATTTTTCTTCAAAGAAATGGCAATTGTTTGGGGGTCGGTAACAAAGTCTGACTGCTACAATGGCTCAAGTTCAAATTTCCATCGAGGTTTTGCTTCATTTACATTACCAAGTTCAGTCTATTTCAAGATATGAGCACCCTTGAAATCGAACAGAGCGCCCTATAAACTGCATGAACACCAAAAGCAAATCTAAATATAACACTAACCGGTCACATTCGTCTTCTCTAATGGCTTAGAATCAAACATTTTACAATTTTTCCGTTCAGCTAAAGTATTGACATGAAAGTAGACATCTTGAAAAGGTGACGTAATTGGCGACGAATAATTTCATTGGTCGACTCGTTTCTCATAACTTTTTCGTATATTCCCCTCGAATTTCGAGGCACCACTACTAGCGCTAGCGCCACTAGCTTGACTAAATGTGTTTTAAATAATCTACATTCTTATAATCTTCTCTTTACTGCTGAAAAAAATAACATGAGCGAACTTTTCTAACTTTCCTTTGTCTCCGTAAACTAAATGTTTAAATACCCTCCGGTACCCGCTCTTACATCATGAAACTGTTTAAAAATAGCTTTAGAAATCGAGAACCAATCTTGCACAAGACTGTCAAAACGATAGTCGGCCAATAAAATCATTCGCCACTAATTACGTCACAAAAACGTGACATCGATTATCCAACGAAATTACCCATCGTTACATCTGACATACTCTCTTATGAACAGAGCACATTATCTCTACATTCCATTTCGATAGAATGAGCCCTGTTCTCGCGGGGTCATTTCATGTCTAATCTCGGGCCCTAGGCGGGATTTCAGTATCCAATCGTTGGCTATACACAACAAAACAATTTAAAAAGTTGATACATTCTTTCATTGGCTGACGCTTCAAATTACCGGCTTCAGCCAAAAATAGAAGCGACGTAATGTATACGTAATCAAACAAGATCAAACTGAATGATTTTGATTCGATAATTCAAATGTTACTGGCTTCGGCCAAAAATAGAAGCGACGTAATGTATACGTAATGATCATGCAAGATAAAACTGAATGATTTTGATTCGATAATTCAAATGATGTGCTATAATTAGATTATGACAACCAAATAGGCTGTTGGCGTACCGAAAACGGCAGAAGTCATATTTGATGGTTTAATCAATATAGACCTCGGCTTTGGAGAGTACATCTGACCCAGATTGGCAGTTTCCTTTAGAAAATTTGACAACAAACCTCAAAATCACCGAATTCTCAGTTTGCTTTAGGATGTTCACACAGTTAGAATGACGTCCTGTTTGATGTCAAGCGTGTTCATATCTTGAAATTGTCTGAACTTGGTAGTGTAAATGAAGCAAAACCTCGATGAAACTTTCAACTTTGAGCCATTGTAGCAGCCAGACTCCGTTACCCACCCCCAAACCATTGCATTTTCTTTGAAGAAAAATATGTTGGCTTTCGGTTAACAAAAGATTGGACAGATTATCTGTTAATTTGAAAAAGTTCCACCGTAATTTGTGATAGAGGGGTGACGATCAGATTGAACGTAGAAAAATCCCTTGTGATAAAGAATAGTCTAGATAGTGCCAAGGCTCAAATTACGGACCCCTGTGGTATATAATGTCAATTACTCATTTACAATGCTCTATTATCTAACCATATACATGTATAGTTCTATGCTGCATTTCAAGGAGAAAAGGCATAGGTCCAAAATTGCCTCTGGTGCAGCCTTTGTTTTTGTTCAAAATGGTTCACCCTATATCTTTTATCTTAAGAAACTTGCCAATTTTTACTCAGGAATACTGTGATAACCCTTTTTGTATTTAATGCCATTTTGTTTCATGATATAGATTTACATGTATTTAAAATAAATCATGCATAATGAACTTTATTCTCTTCTTTTGATTTCTTCAATCCAATCCCAACAATAGATGAATGAGTAAATAGGGAGCGATTTTATCCAATTAATCGTGACGTAATTTCGGACAAACAATAGTATTTTGAAGGTGTTGCTATAAAATCTCGTAACTACGGCTTGAATCAAGCCGTAGTTACTAGATTTTATAACAACAACGACTGTTTATCAAAACATAACGGTAAACCAAGTCTATTTTAAGCACAAAAGTATTTTCTATTAATAGGGTTTAATGCTTCATTAAATCGCTATGGTTTTATCATGGCGGATGGAACATTTAACCATGGATTTATATCACTGTCGTTTCTCTCACCAACACTACCACATCATCCTTTCTGAGCCTCAAGCTGTTTTACCATAATCCAAGGACCAATTATCCCTTTCCCAAACAAGACCTGGTTTTGACGTCTCTATAAAAGAAGGCTTGGGAAAACATTGAGACAAAAGAAGAAACTTCTAATAACCAGCAGTTTCTCCTTTTGTCTCAATATTTTCTGTACCATATTGTACACAAATCCCTTCCTTTTTAACATCAGTTTTGTCCTCTACAGAACCTTTTGAATAGGGCTGCCCTAAAATTTTGTCGTATGGGAAAGGGTTATTGGTGGGAGACAAATGTCAGAAATGATGTTTGCCATGGCCAGAAATCGAAAATGGGACCTCATGAGTGTGAGTCCGATATGCTGTGGCTGTGGCATAACGATGAATCAGTAATCTGGCCTTGCGGTTTATAGAATGGGATTGATTGAATGTCCCAATCAAATATGATGCAGAATATATTGAGACAAAAGAAGAAAATGCTGGGTATCAGTATTTTCTTATTTTGCCTTAACACTTTCCCAAACAAGACCTGGTTTTGACGACCCTAATAGAAAAGGCTTGGGAAAACATTGAAACAAAAGAAGAAACTGCTGATAATCAGCAGTTTCTCCTTTTGCCTCAATATTTTCTTGGATACACCACACAAAATTTCAATCTTTATTAACATCCATTTCGTTGTCTGCAACAGCTTTTGAATAGGACCTGCCAACAAAAATTTCGTTTGGGAAAGGGTTATTGTTTTCCTCCACAACCCTTTTCTACTGGGTATGTCTTTTTTGTGAAAGGGGGACATTTAATACAGAGCCGCGTTCTTTAGAGCGAGATTTCTTGAAATATCTTGAGATTTCTTAAGATGTTTTAGAATAAAGCGCTCTTTTGAGCAAGATTTTTAAGACGATCACTAGGAGCCGCCATTGCTCTATACTTATTTCGGAACCCCTTGGTAAATTCTGTAGAATCTATATGGGAGAGAATTGACCGAGTTGTTCCGAAAGCTCCATGATTCATAAACCGCGGAGTTCCAAATGCTCCATATTTCATACAAATGATGACATCATTTGTATGAAGTATGGAACATTCGGAACACCTCACTTATAATCTCGGTCTCAAAGACGCTGTATCAAAAGCATCTTAAGAAATCTTAAAAAATCTCGCTCTAAAGAATGCGCCTCAGGTCTAAGATCTTGTTTGTGAAAGTGGGACATTTAAAAAGATGACACACAATCTTAGTTCATTGAGCTTTATTCATCATTAAAACAAGATGTGTTTGTGAAACACAAATGCCTCCGAAATGGCCATTCTTCTAAAATGTTAAGTTTTCGTGGAGTAAAGGGTTATTAAGGGTAAAGGGATGACCTTGAGGACGATCAAATTGCATGGAAGAGATAGATATCATTGAAAGGAAGTTGCATACCAAATTTGAGCTTTGTATGTCAAATACTTTTGGAGAAAAGGCAAAGGTTAAGTTTTCGGAATAGAAGGTTAAGTTTTCGTAGAGTAAAGGGTTGATAAGGGTTAAGGGATGACCTTGAGGAAGGTCAAATTGCATGGAACAGATAGATATCATTGAAAGGAAGTTGCATACCAAATTTGAGCTTTGTATGTCAAATACCTTTGGAGAAAAGGCAAAGGTTAAGTTTTCGGAATAGAAGGTTAAGTTTTCGTAGAGTAAAGGGTTGATAAGGGTTAAGGGATGACCTTGAGGAAGGTCAAATTGCATGGAACAGATAGATATCATTGAAAGGAAGTTGCATACCAAATTTGAGCTTTGTATGTCAAATACTTTTGGAGAAAAGGCCAAGGTTAAGTTTTCGGACAGACAGACGGACAGACAGACAGACGGACACGAGTAAAACAATATGCCCCCGATCTCTCGATACGGGGGCATAAAAAAAGATAAAAATCTACAACCCAACCATAACTCAGTCACTATCCGAGTCATTTTTCTCTCTCCTCGACCTTATATTCTTTCTTGATATTTTACGACTTTTAAACCCAGTGTTTTTATTCTCATCACTTTTCCCTTCACCACTCTCTGAACTATCAACACTTTTCTCTACATCAGTATCCAACAAGTCTCTTTTCCTTTTCTCACCACTTAGATTACTACTGTCAGATTCAACAACATTTTCTCTCACAGATTCTTCTTTACTTACAACATTTGAATCCATTTCATTGTCATCATCATCATTAATATTGTCATTTTCTTCTCTATCTTCCTCATCCATTGCAATCTTTTGATTCACACTAATCGTCTTTTTCTTTTCAGTGTCTTTCTCTCTGTCCTCTGCATTCTTATTTCTAACTGGTTTCTTGAATGAAATAAGTCCTTTAGAACATGCCACTGATTCTATGTTGACACCCTCCTCTTTCTGTTGATCATCTCTCAACTGTTTACGTTCCTGTAGAAAGCTGAATGCCGCTTGTTTCATTGATGAGTTGCTCAGGTCAACGTTTTCAAGCGAATATTCTGTCCATCTTTCTGGATGTGATTTGTAATCGGGGACTGATCTACCCCTCCAAGGCCTTCCGCGGAACTGACCTCTACCCCTTGGTGGCCTCCTGAAAAATATATTCAAAATTTTCAATCACAATTCTTAACCCATTACTGGGCAGCAGAATTGTAGAATGGTCCTGATTCAAAGATGTTCCAGACAACAATTTCAATTGAATAAAAATTTTACATGTTTTCATTTTTTGTTGTAGAAAACTTTGTGGGAAATGAAGAAATTGCTTGTCACAAGCAATTTCTTCTTTTTCCACAATGTTTTCGAAATCCTTTATCTTGAGGGCGTCAAAAAGCGTCTTAATGTGGGAATGCATTAAAAGATTTTACACTTAACCCATCACCAGACAGCCAAATTTTGGACTGTTCTAATTTGAAAGGTGTTGCAGACGACAAGTCCTTTAAAACAAGCGACAGATTCTATGTTGACACCCTCCTCCCTCTGTTGATCATCTCTCAACTGTTTACGTTCCTGTAGAAAGCTGAATGCCGCTTGTTTCATTGACGAGTTGCTCAGGTCAACGTTTTCAAGTGAATATTCTGTCCATCTTTCCGGATGTGATTTGTAATCGGGTACTGATCGACCTCTCCAAGGCCTTCCGCGGAACTGACCTCTACCCCTTGGTGGCCTGCTGAAAAAAATATTCAAAATTTTAAATCACAATTCTTAACCCATTACTGGGCAGCAGAATTGTAGAATGGTCCTGATTCAAAGATGTTCCAGACAACAATTTCAATTGAATAAAAATTTTCTATGTTTTGATTTTTTGTTGTAGAAAACTTTGTGGGAAATAAAGAAATAGCTTGTCACAAGCAATTTCTTCTTTTTCCACAATGTTTTCAAAATCCTTTATCTTGAGGGTGTCAAAAGGCGTCTTAATGTGGGAATGCATTAAAAGATTTTACACTTAACCCATTACCCAACGGCAAAATTTTGGACTGTTCCTATTTAAAAGGTGTTGCAGACTATAATTTTAAGTTGAAGAAATTTCTAAAATCTTTTACATATAGGGTTAGAAAACATTGCGAAAAAAGAAGAAATTGCTTGTCACAAGCAATTTCTTCATTTTCCACAATGTTTTTCCCAAGCCTTTTATTGTGAGGGAGTCAAAAGGCGTCACTGTGTATTAATGGGCTAAGAGACATGAAATCCCTTGAAATGGCTTTTTCTCTGATATGGCCTAGTGAATATTCCGTCCATCTTTCCTGTTGGGATTTTTTATAAGACACTGATTGACATCTCCAAGGCCTGCCGCCAAACTGACCCCTGCCTCTAGGTGGCCAGGCCTACTGAAAAAACTAGAACTGTCGCAAAGCGGCCAAATACCCCCACTAGCGCCTTGTCACTGAAAAAAGTGATATAGGTTGAAAGGTTCTTGACTTAGAGCACCAAAACGGATTTTAAACAAAGTCTGATTGTGACCTTGACCTTTGACCTTCGTGACCCAGAAACAATAGGACACTTCCTTGGGTCATGGGCAACAACTGTGTAAAGTTTCATGATCCTAGGTCAATCGGTTCTTGACTTAGAGCACGGAAACGGATTATAAACAAAGTCTGATTGTGACTTTGACATTCGTGACCCAAAAACATTAGGGCACTTCCTTGAGTCATGGGCAACAACTGTGTAAAGTTTCATGATCCTAGGTCAATCGGTTCTTGACTTAGAGCACGGAAACGGATTATAAACAAAGTCCGATTGTGACTTTGACATTCGTGACCCAAAAACATTAGGGCACTTCCTCGAGTCATGGGCAACAACTGTGTAAAGTTTCATGATCCTAGGTCAACCGGTTCTTGACTTAGAGCACGGAAACGAAAAAGTCTACGGACGGACGGACGGATGGATGGACGGACGGATGGACAGACGGATGGACGGACGGACGGACGGATAGATGGACAGACAGATGGATGGACAGACGGATGGATGGACGGATGGATGGATGGACGGATGGATGGACGGACAGACATACAGACATGGTGAAACCAATATACCCCCATCCACTTTGTAGGTGGGGGATATAATCATTCAAAATTTCAACTTATTCCCACACAGAGACACTTTGTGACCCTCATCGAGCAAAAAAACTTGAGAAAACAATGTGTAAATTGAAGAAATTGCTTGTTACAAGCAATTTCTTCATTTTCCATAATGTCTTCTAACCCAAATTGGAAAAGATTTTTTTAAAAAAAAAATTCATCAGCTTAATATTGTCACCTGCAACATCTTTCAAATTGGATCAGTCTAAAATGCTGTCGTCTAGTAATGGGTTATTTTACAATTCTGCAAAGTTTCAACAATTAACAAACATTACATGAAAGCCCTTGAAATGGCTGTTACTCTTTTATATGCCCTTGATAATTTTTATTCACCTTAACTTTAAAAGATGACATCATTTATGTCTTTGATGAGAACCTACAGCAAATGTTAAGTTTCCATGTTCTGTAGACAGAAAGATAGTCTGCAGAAATATGTAAAGAAAATACAAGATGCCCCAAATCCATAATATGATTATCTATCTATTCCTGACATTTCTCCCTCAAGTAAACACTGTCAGTGAGCCTTTGGGTATTATTTTTAAATTCAAGGGCAGATAAATTTCCCCCTTTGTTAACTGAAACCAATGGTAGCAGCTACAACCTTACTTGGGTATCTTAAAATCTCCATCGTATCTGGATTTGTCATTACCATATGAGTGTGTTGAACCTTGTCTGTTGGACTGGTAATCCTGACCAGATCCTGAAAATACATCATTATTTGTTTACTGAAACCATTGTTAGCAGCTACAACCTTACTTTGGTATCTTAAAATCTCTGTCATATCTGGATTTGTCACTACCATAGTGTGTTGAACCTTGTCTGTTGGAGTGGTAATCCTGACCAGATCCTGCAAATACATCATTATTTGTTTACTGAAACTATTCATAGCAGCTACAACCTTACTTGGGTATCTTGAAATATCCATCGTATCTGGATTTGACATTACCATATGAGTGTCTTGAACCTTGTCTGTTGGAGTGGTAATCTTGACCAGAACCTGCAAATACATCATTATTTGTTTACTGAAACCATTCATAGCAGCTACAACCTTACTTGGGTATTTTGAAATCTCCATCGTATCTGGATCTGTCATTACCATAGTGTCTTGAACCTTGTCTATTGGAGTGGTAATCTTGACCAGAACCTGCAAATACATCATTATTTGTTTACTGAAACCATTGGTAGCAGCTACAACCTTACTTAGGTATCTTGAAATATCCATCATATCTGGATTTGTCATTACCATAGTGTCTTGAACCTTGTCTATTGGAGTGGTAATCTTGACCAGATCCTACAAATACATCATTATTTGTTTACTGAAACCATTCATAGCAGCTACAACCTTACTTAGGTATCTTAAAATCTCCGTCATATCTGGATCTGTCATTACCATAGTGTCTTGAACCTTGTCTATTGGAGTGGTAATCTTGACCAGAACCTGCAAATACATCATTATTTGTTTACTGAAACCATTGTTAGCAGCTACAACCTTACTTAGGTATCTTGAAATATCCATCATATCTGGATTTGTCATTACCATAGTGTCTTGAACCTTGTCTATTGGAGTGGTAATCTTGACCAGATCCTACAAATACATCATTATTTGTTTACTGAAACCATTGTTAGCAGCTACAACCTTACTTTGGTATCTTAAAATCTCCGTCATATCTGGATCTGTCATTACCATAGTGTCTTGAACCTTGTCTATTGGAGTGGTAATCTTGACCAGAACCTGCAAATACATCATTATTTGTTTACTGAAACCATTGGTAGCAGCCACAACCTTACTTGGGTATCTTGAAATCGTCGTCATATCTGGATTTGTCATTACCATATGAGTGTGTTGAACCTTGTTTGTTGGAGTGGTAATCCTGGCCAGAACCTGCAAATACATAATTTAACCCATTCCCATACAACAAAATTTTAGGCTTGTCCAAATTCAAAGATGTTGCAGATGACAGTTTAAAGTGGGTGAAATTATATATTTTTTATCATTTCTGTGAAGAAAACATTGTGGGAAATGGAGAAATTGCTTGTTACAAGCAATTTCTTCATTTTCCACAAGGTTTTCTAAAGCCTTTTCTTGTCAGGGAGTCAAAAGGTGTCACTGTGCAGTAACGGGTATCTTGAATTCTCCATCGTATCTGGATTTGTCATTACCATAGTGTCTTGAACCTTGTCTGTTGGACTGGTAATCCTGACCAGAACCTGCAAATACATCATTATTTGTTTACTGAAACCATTCATAGCAGCTACAACCTTACTTAGGTATCTTAAAATCTCCGTCATATCTGGATCTGTCATTACCATAGTGTGTTGAACCTCGTCTGTTGGACTGGTAATCTTGACCAGAACCTGCAAATACATCATTATTTGTTTACTGAAACCATTGGTAGCAGTTACAACTAGTGGTGGGCCGATGATCGACTATAGTCGAAAGTCAGTTGGTTTAGGCTTCCGATTGCGATAATCGATTGGAAAATCCCGCAATCGATTGTAGTCGGTACCGGAACTCGCTCCGTTCCGGACTTTAGATACCGGCTTTTAGCGTCGCATCCGGACTTTATACGGCGGCTAATCAAGTACGCCCTTCAATCCATCATGGCCGACAACGGAGGCGATGAAAATTCGCTGGAGATTTTCCCATACCCTGGTCGCCGTAAGAAGTCAAAGGTGTGGGAGACCTTTGGCTTTTTGAAAAAGGGACCTGGACCTGCGACGAAGGAAAATCTAGATATGTTGAAAGCCGTATGCCGGTTGTGTAAGAAATCGTATGTCAACAAAGGTAATCATCGCATGACACGGCAAAACAACCATTGTAACAAGACTAACATCCATTAATATGGGAAAGAAACTGTTAAACTGATAAATCGATTGTATAATCGATAGCTAGTTGGTTTGCCCTTCCGATTATAAACGATAATCGATTGTGATTTTAAACCGATTGCCCAACACTAGTTACAACCTTGCTTAGGTATCTTAAAATCTCCGTCGTATCTGGATTTGTCATTACCATATGAGTGTGTTGAACCTTGTCTATTGGAGTGGTAATCCTGACCAGAACCTGCAAATACATCATTATTTGTTTACTGAAACCATTCATAACAGTTACAACCTTACTTGGTTATCTTGAAATCTCCATCATATCTGGATTTGTCATTACCATATGAGTGTCTTGAACCTTGTCTGTTGGAGTGGTAATCCTGACCAGAACCTGCAAATACATCATTATTTGTTTACTGAAACCATTGTTAGCAGCTACAACCTTACTTGGGTATCTTGAAATCTCCATCATATCTGGATTTGTCACTACCATATGAGTGTGTTGAACCTTGTCTATTGGAGTGGTAATCCTGACCAGAACCTACAAATACATCATTATTTGTTTACTGAAACCATTCATAGCAGCTACAACCTTACTTGTGTATCTTTAAATCTCCATCGTATCTGGATCTGTCACTACCATAGTGTCTTGAACCTTGTCTATTGGACTGGTAATCCTGACCAGAACCTGCAAATACATCATTATTTGTTTACTGAAACCATTCATAGCAGTTACAACCTTACTTGGGTATCTTGAAACCTCCATCATATCTGGATTTGTCACTACCATATGAGTGTGTTGAACCTTGTCTGTTGGAGTGGTAATCCTGACCAGAACCTGCAAATACATAGTTTAACCCTTTTCCGAACTGCGAAATTTTAGGGTGATCCACTTCAAAAACTGTCAGAAATGACCAAATGGAAGTTTTTGAAGATAGAATTTGAGCAAAGTATGGCATAGAAAATATTGAGACAAAGGGAGAAACTGCTGGTTATCAGCAGTTTCTTCTTTTGTTTCAATTTTTTCCCTAGCCTTTTCTATTAGGGACGTGAAAACCAGGTCTTGTTTGGGAAAGGTTTAGGGTAGTCCATCCCTAATGAGATGCATGTGATGTCAGAATTATTTCATTTTTATTTGGGTGACATTGTAAACATTCTGCGGGGGAATGTTCCACCGCCGAATGTTTAAGATGCTCTCTAAATAGGTTCGGATACCTAAGTTAATGACGTCACACAAACAATTTCAATGTGGCACAAGTTTCATTAGGACGCAGACGAAAAAAATAATGTTGATAACTTAAACAGGATTTTCGTACAATGTAGCAAAGACGATATTGAGGCAAAACGAAGAAAATGCTGTTTATCAAATTTTTGAGACACCTCCAGGTTAACTCTTCGTTCACCTGCATGTTTTAAAAGTTGAATCTTTTGTCACACAATCTGAGTCTTCTACTTGTATCTATAGGTCCATATCTGATTCTGCATGATCATCATTTTCTTCTTTTTTGCTTCAATGTTTTCTCAAGCTTTTTCTATTAGGGCATGAAAACCAGGTATTGTTCAGGGAAGGGTTAACCCATTCCCACATAATGACACATTTAGACATCCAAAAAGATAGACTTTGGAAAATATTGTGACAAATCTTCATTTGCCACAATGTTTTCCATCTAGTTTAAGAAACATAAACAAATATGAAATTTCCCACACATGAAATTGTCGCCTATGTGATCTTAGAAGAATTTGGAACAGCCCAAAACTTTGCCATCTCCTAATGTGTTTAACTCTTTCCAAAATGACAAAATTTTAGGGTGATCCACTTCAAAAACTGACACATATGACAAAATGGATGTTATAAAAGATGAAATTTGTGTAAAATATGGCATAGAAAATATTGAGGCAAAAGGAGAAAATGCTGGTTATCAGCATTTTCTTCTTTTGCTTCAATGTTTTCCCAAGCCATTTGTTCTAGGGACGTCAAAACCAGGTCTTGTTTGTGAAAGGGTTAATTCTTCACTCACCTGAATGTTTATAACTTGAATCTTTTGTCACACAATCTGAATCTTCGACACTCGGACCCTGTCGTATCAGGTCCCTATCTGACTCTGCATCCTCTACAGCTCGTGATTTCTCAAACACCTTATGTTTCTGTTCTAACTCATCCAGGCAACCAAATACGTCTTTACACCTTCACAAAGAAAGGTAAAACCGAGAAACGGATAAGAGGGAGTGAAGACATTCTATTTCTTTTATTTCAAATCCAAACCCTGTGTTGTAGACACTCATTTGAATTGTCTCGAGAAAACGATTCTAATGAATACCCACATCATATGGTATGATGAACATTTAGTTACATATTTCATTTTGAAAAAAAAAACCAACATCGGTCTATAGATCACCCCCTCTTATCTGTAATTTTGGTTTATCTTCAATAACTTTTTTATCGGTTGATTTTTCAAAAATCCAACACATCCACTTTATTCCTGGCATTTTCCAACCTTCTCTGCTTCAAACCAAATTCAAATTGGTCAAGTATTAAAAAAGATATTGAAGATTATTGGAAATTCTGAGTCACATGATTATACACCGTGTATACATGTAGATGAAGATTATGAGTCAGTCCAAAGATTAATGATCAAGTATTAACCCTTTCCCAAATGACAAAATTTTAGGGCGGTCCAATTTAAAAGCTGCTGCAGACAATACAAGAGCTGTCCGAAGACAGCGCGCTCGACTTTCTAAGTTGCTTAGTATAAAGGGGGCATAACTCCAAATAGAGTGGTCCCAGGGTCATGGGCCCTGATAGTAAGGTAGAGGGTGTGATGGTGAATAAGTATTCCAAGTTTGGGTTGAATCCCTTTGATAGTATGGAAGTTATTGATGTTTGAAAAAACTTTAACCTTGGTTGCAACGCCAACGCCGACGCCAACACCAACGCCAACGCCGACGCCCGGGTGACAGTATAAGCTCTCATTTTCTTCGAAAAGTCGAGCTAAAAATGAAAGTAAATTAAGTTAAAGTTGTGAATAACAAAGTACAGAAAACAATGAGGCAAAAGGAGAAAATGCTGATTATCAGCATTTTCTTCTATTGTCTCAATGATTTCCAAAACCTAATTTCTTAGGGACGTTGAAACCAGGTCTTGTTTCACTTTGGGAAAGGGTTAAATTATGACCTTTTGAGTTTTCTTTAACTGAAGCCTACCTGTCTTTCAAGCTTTCATTTTTAAACTGGAACGCAGGAACATCACTTTTTTCGTCTGCATCCATATCTCAACCTTGTCATATAATCACCTGAAATAAATTAGCAGGGATCAGGGGAAATAAGGATCCAAAGAGTTTTCCCTTTACTTTTTCTAGAGGGGGTCATTATGTCCCCCTTGTCTTCAAATTAGGGGGTCATGTAACATTGTTTCTTCATGTCCCATCTGATAATTTTTAGAGGGTCATTAAAGTAATCAAAGTACTGACAGTACTGTTTGGAAGCAAATTTTTCAAAAATGTAGGCCTGTCCAGGCCCCAGTTTCTCGAAAAAAAAAAACTTAAGTATATTCTCATGAGAACATGCTCAACATCAAAGGGATACTCTCCAACGTTGAAGGGTATTCCATTGAAGTTCACGTGGATTTCATGCGATTTGAGCACTGTGCTCAGATTTGAGCATGAGAACGTACTTAAGTTTTTTTTCGAAAAACCGGGGCCAGAAATAGAGTAGTTTGATTAGGTACTTTGATTATCCATTTGAATACCTTGAATACTTTGATTCGTAGAGTATTTTGATTAAGTACTTTGATTATCCAGAATACCTTGCATACTTTGATTTCATGATGGAGTTGTATTTATTTTTAGCACAACTTCATGCATATTAATCGTTTGTGTAAGCTGAATATATTTCATAGTTCAGTAAACTCGACTGACCCATTTACAAGGAATGCCATTGGACTAATTCTTTGAACCATAATAAAGCAAATTACTACCTGGATCTTTTCATCTCTCAGAGACATGATTAATTGAATGTTTCATTTTCAGTCACACAATTCAATATCTACACATAACTTCAGACTTACATATTGAATATTCGAATGACTGTTACCTCATTAATCTTTGCTTTTGATAGAACTATTTATAGTGAGGAAGACCGGAAGATGTTATGTGGTATGCAGAGAATGGTAAAGTGCAGAGACACATGGCTGCTAAGAGAAGCAAATTTGGAAAATTTGCTTCCAAAAACTGCACAAAAACGCACAATTATGTGCGCTAGGAAAAACCGCGGATCTGATTTTGAATGGAGTTTTATGTCCCACTCAACAGCTAAACCTCATTTTAAAGTCTCATCTAAAACACGGATTGGCGTGAAATTGAACCTGGGACGTCTGTGTTACAAGTCCAATGTGCCACCACTGCACCAGTGCTTCTGAAATAAGTTGCCCAAGTTGTCCGACTTGTCAGTTTACCTGTTTGGAAAAGCAGATTTTGAAAGCTAGGTTGTCCGTGGACAAGTGAAAAATCTGGTTATGATAAAAAGTGGGTTTTTTTTTTCTTTTTCTCACAATTCTTTCAAAATATTTCAGAAGCACTGTGCACAAAGTCTATCACCTGGGGAAATCAGGATCATAAAAGGAGAAAAAGCCTTAGACTCATGATGCTATATAAGGTGGTTGAGGGGTTGGTCCCAGGGCTGCCCACAGAAGAATTTCTGAAAAAATCGAAACCAAGGAGAACAGTTTGAGCGAAAGACTTCAAAGACTGTGAAACTGTGAATATTATTAAAAACCAAACTAAGAACAATTCCAAGTGTTTCGAAACCATCCATACAAAGTCTACCCAATATAAACATTCGTTTTTTGCGAGAACAATAGTAGACTGGAACCAGCTGCCAGAAGAAACTGTCTGCGCAAAATCGGTAGGGGCTTTCAGATCAGCCCTCGATACTTTGGCCACATTCTAATTGCGCACTCCCCCTGTCGCGTTAAAACCAGAAGTGGGTGCTGCGACGTACACATACAGATACAGATACAGAAGGCAATTAAAAATCCAGCTAAATGATGTCTGATCAAAGCCGCTATATTTGAGTTAAACCATTACCAGACGGCAAAATTTTCGGCAGGTCCAAATTCAAATATGTCACTGTTGCAGTCATTTTACAGCATACTTGCACCCACTCTCCATGAGACATAGAAGGCTGCCTGCAAAAATTGGGGGTGCAAGATTCAATTTTGGGGGTACAAAACCCCCATTAGAGGGTTTTTGGGAACCCTGTTATCGTTTGGATTGCTAAACATCACTCTTTTTGGTTACATGAGAAGATGCTGATCCAAATTTTTGTGCTTGAAATCACATAGCGAACCGTTATTTGGTATGTTATTTTTTTCAAATATGCGTTTGGCACACAATTTGGCATGAATGGAAACTCTGGACAT
Organism: Fragum sueziense; assembly: GCA_963680895.1. NCBI lineage: Eukaryota > Metazoa > Mollusca > Bivalvia > Cardiida > Cardiidae > Fragum > Fragum sueziense. The sequence continues at coordinate 47,048,312 of OY804602.1, read as the reverse complement.
TAGCTGCGATATCGTAGCCACAAACTTGATGATGGGTGTTGGTTTGATCAAAATTCAAAAAGGTTTCGGTTACAATATTGCAACTATCTGGACATGTCTTATGAAATTTCCCATGGACTGAGCCTTTTTCTCAATGTGTTGGTAGGTCCACTCAATGTTATACAGCTTTCTCTCAATGAAGTTTTGTGTCTGACTTTTGTTCGAAAGTTTCAGGGGACGAATGTCATAAAGAAAATCATGAGTTTTCGCGAATTTAAGAATTTTTAGATAAAATGTTCATGAATTTACTATCAATGTCGCCTAAATTTTTTTTGTGACCATATTTCAGCTGATCTTTCAAATAGTAATGCATTTTCTTTGGCTGATAGGTAAAGAACGAACCTTAGAAAATAAGTTGGGCACTCATTCTTGAAAAAAGTACACAATTACTGAAATTCTATGTCCCCCACTAGTAATGAATTAATTGGAAGGTTTTTGTTTTCGTTTCTTTGCTAAAGATTATACTATAGACACCTTGCACGTATTTCAAGCATGATATAAGACCAGGAACTATTTTTTCTCCTTAAATTTTACATTTCTTTAGCTTATTTTCCATGAATTTTGGTTGTCCCTGCACTGGTGCAATTCAAAATCAGCTTGATTTTAACGCAGTTTAATCTATATTTGCCTCGATTATCTCTCTATTCTTTCCCAAATATATTTTCCTGTGGTCTGATTACTGTTTCGTGGGAATGCAGGATTAATTTTTTTGAGATAAAGGTTGTTCTGATGTCCCGATTTTCAGCGTAAGATACATAACGCTACTTTAACTGATAGTAAAACACAACATGATGTGTTCCTAAGGTCAAAACGGTTTTTAGTGGTAGGTTAGATATCAACGTAAACAGAAACACACACAAAAAGATCAAGCTTATTAACATTTTCAAATAAAACAACTTCAAAGTTCAAAAACAGGAATCCCCCCATTTTTTTCATAAGATACGTTACGGCTTAAACCTACTTTTATTTCGAATCTTTCACCATTTTTCATACACGTGATATACTAAATGATTCCAAACCTTCTTTAGAAAAAAATAATATGCAGTGGAATTAACCAGGGAACTTTATTCCTGATGAATTTCCTTAAAATCTAATTTATGAATAAGATACGTTATGATAAGATACGTGACGCTCGACTAAGTCATGGCAATAAAAAACTAATGTGATCAAATTAGACTATCCACTTGGACTTCTTTTCGAACATAGTATACTTTGGACAAAGAATAGACATCCATTTTAATGAAATCACCATTTTTATACAATAAATGAAAGAAACCAATACAAAACAATCATATCTATTCCAATGCCCTCCAAAGGAAGACAAGCTATGGAAAACTTCTGATAACATTCTTTGTAGAATCGTTGATCCAGTTGGCACACAAAAACGCATGTGTCTTTTAGTAATTATTCACGAAGTCCTTGAATTATTTGAAACAATAAAACAAATGAAATCATAAGATACGTTACGAACCATTTTGATTGCACTGTTTTCAAAATAAGTGCCGCATTGACTAGTTTTACTATAATATTTTATCATGTTCTGTATATGTTTAAATGGCAATTGTTACAAAGAGATTTGAAAGGGTATTCGGTGCAAATATCCTTTACCATTGACACAATTAAGCATTTCGAATATATTGGTATCTTGTTTAATCCTTATTTCTCGGACTGTCTTCTATAATTCAAGCTTGAAACAAGTTCATTTCTAACCAACGCCTAAGCCTACAGATATTCCTTTCACTTTTTACCAAAAATATATAAAATGCGATAATGTATGCATGTCCAAAAGATAGATATTTTGTGTTGAAATAAGATACGTTACGGCATGGTTCCTTACCTTGTGACAATCACTAAGGCTAAATGAATTAGAATAAGATAACTTTTGTGTTATAATTATATTGAGTGGTATCTTATCTTTATATTTTCAGCAGGAGTTCATTGTATTTCATACAAGGTCTATTCATTTCATTCAAAACAAACAAAAAATAATAAGAGAAACGGTATTTCCTTTAAATACGAACTTTAAGGCCTTAATATTTTATAACAAGTCAATAAATCATCATTTTCTCGCAATACATTAAATTCTTGATCTGGCAGAAACCTAATTTGAATCGTCACCCAACACCAATAGACAAAACTAATGTGTAAACAGGAAAACCAAACACCATAACGTATCTTATCATGCATAGACGTCACTGTGTTTGGATCCAAAAATTGAAAAAATCTGGCTTTGTTTGGGTACACTAAAATTGAATTCTCTAATTTCAACAAATATTTTCCAAGAATAAGTCAAAAACTAAGTATTTCAGAATGGTCGGTTTTTCAGATTTCTATATTTCTAATTGTGCACTTTTTTCAAGAATGAGTGTGGGAACTCGAGTCAAAAAGTCGTAAATGTCAACAAAAGCCACCAAACGATTTTGATCAATTTCTTCTTTACTTTAATTATCCAAATAGAAATTAAGATATTTTCTTGTGAAAATTAAACAATCTTTTGATTTACACGTATTTTTAAATTTATAAGTTTTTGTTTATTTTTACGACAACCACATGTCGTTTTGTTAAATTGAAGCCGGCTTTTCCCATTGTCTCATCATTTTTCTGGAAAATTTCCTGTATAAAGCATCAAAACATGAGTGGTGGTGTTTACGGAGGAGGTAAAACAATAGATCTATTCATATCTGATAGTTTTATATGTAAATTTGGCGTTCTTTGGTGAATAAACGAGATAAACATTTAGAAGCTTTTACCAGATTATCTCCCTTTGTTAGGGAAACGATGTTCGGTATAGGGTCAAAAAGGCCCGAAACCAGAAAGGCCCAGTCCAAAAAGGCCCGGTCCAGAAAGGCCCACTTTTGAAACTGACCAAAAAGGCCCAGTCCAAAAAGGCCCGCTATTTAAATGATAAAATAACACATACAGTCAAGTCGCCAATAGCGGATATTCCCCAATAACGGATCGATACGATATTCTGTATCTGATTACAGAAATACGATTCAAGATAAACAAAAAAATATATTATTCTTGCATTAGTAATCCATCAATCTCCCGAAAAACGAAAAACACGGCTTTCAAACCGAAAGTACAATCGATCTATGTGTGTAGACGCTTAACAAGCCTCCCGAAGAGCGCGCAATTTGGCTCGTTTACGAATCTGCCAAACCGCTCTAGGAAACCGCTGATCAAGAAAGGCGCAGAAGAAAATCTTCATTTTTTAGCCATAAAACAGCAAAAACATCTTCACCAAGAATTTTTAGATCTTCGCATGTGATTGTGTAAGTACTTATGTAATTATTTGAATAGTTTTAACCCGATATGCAGTCGCCAATAGCGGATAGCCGAAGCCTGAATCATCAATTTTCGAGGGGTTGTCTCAAAATATTTATGAGCTGTCAAAACCTTTTTTTTTTTATATTTCTAATTCTTAAAAGACTTTTAAGTTGGAAATTTAAATATTTTTATTGTGCATAGTATGAACTTATTTGTTCAAAGACCAAAACAACAACAACAACAACAACAGACAGGCCTAGTATTACTGAAGACAATTGAAATTTCAGACGATATTTTTACGTGCGTCATGACAGTCAGTGCGTGTTTTCTGCATCAAATGCAAAAAGTGCCTTATTTCATAATGTATGTTTATATTTAAGTATAAACCGTCTGCACCACTAAAAAACATAGTTTTTTTCGCAATGAACATTTCTATGAAAGATGCATCCTGTCTAAGGGCATTTCAATTAAACAGGGTACTGCAACATAGGGATCCCAGGACAAAATGACTAGGCCTACCATATCTAACAGTATTTTGCTACTTTCCCAAACACTACACAATGACATAATGTAGACCTACAGATAAGAGGAGTATATGCTATAAATATTTGTTATTTCAATTAAAACCCTATGTTGTGGGTACTGATTTGAATCACATAGATGATCATGAGTACCTACAACATAGGATTTGATAAGCCAATACCCCAAGTTATTTGTATATCTGCATATTTTCTTGATTCTGATATCCGAATCAAAGAAATAGACAAAACAGCAGAAAATATAGATGAATAAGGATTCAGAATTATGCATTTATTATCCTGCAACGCCTTTCAATTCCAATCAGTTTATATAGATCTATTATGTGAAATCTTTCGAGAATCCTTTAACATAATGTTTTATTAATTTCAGATGACAGAAAATGGGTCCTTAAAGAAAGTCTGGAAAACGGATGAGCCCTGCTAAAAGAGCTAAAATATGTACAGCCCTCGAAAGCGTGAGTAGACATCGTAGTTCTATCAAGAAAGCTGCCAGGGATAATGGGCTGTCTTCTTCATTTCTGTATAGGAGATATATGGGAGAAGTAGACTTATACAAAGTAAAGGGCCCGAAAACCATATTTACAGAAGAGGAGGAGAAGGCTATGGCAAATTGGCTGCAAGAGATGGCACAACGTGGTATGGGCCTACGAAAATGTGAATTTCTTGATTTCATTGAAAAATTGGTAAAGAAGCTTTCAATTTAGACAACCCTTAAACTTTGTTTGGAAGAAGTGAAGGTGAATATAGCATTTTCCAGAACGACACAATTTAATGCATGAAATAGAAAAAAGAAACTCATGAAAACATTAAGCCAAAAGAAGAACATTCTTATAGACAGAAATTTCTCCTTTTGTCTCAATATTTTCGGCTCAAACAAATTTATCTCTTATGTTGCATGTCATTTGAGCAATTTGAATTTACCATTAAAGTACCGATATTGTTTAAGCATACTATAAAACACCTTTCATTTTTAATTCCAGTCATCTGGCCAAGATGCAGTTCTAATAGAAAGGCCAGAGATAGTCTGCATTTCTCAGAGTCAGACCATGTTACTTTCCAATGCTGTGATCAAGGGGTATCATGCGTTTGCCATAAAGCCACTGGTCGGTCCAATAAAGTTACTTGTGGATAAAGAGTTCACAAACATACATGACGATAACGCATGTCTGGTCTGGATGCCAGGTCTAGACCAGTATCCAAAAGAAATGCATTCACAGTATACTGACATAAAAAGACTTCTAAAAACTTGAGGATATCGCTGGTTTACCAGTGGGCCATGAACCGAGGTCCATAGCCTATTAGGTGCATTCTTTCTGTCTGTGCTGGATGCAGGTGGACATGTACACGTGCTGGTTATAGGAGGGCCCGTCCCAAGTTTCCAACCTTGGCCCACTCCAAATACAGAAGGTGGTGGTGTTGTGATACCTTGTCACATTGCCTCAAGATTCTCTCCTCGAGAAGTTTTACGAAGAACTTAAAGTTATCATAGACGCTATACCTGAAGGTTCAGCGCTCTCCCTTTCCATGCTAAAATAAAATTTGAACCAGGATCTGGAAAAACGTCCCTTATTGCATTTGAGACAGCCAGGTTTCAAGATCAGCATGTGCCTAGATGCAGTCTAGCCAGCATCCATGTTAGTCTCAAATGGTTGATACAGACCATGACGAAGCTATTTGAGAACAACATGGCTCCTGGTCAGACTGCGTGTATACGCAGGTTGATCTGGAAGCATGTTGTTCTAAAATGCTATAAGGGACGTTTTTCCAGTTCCTGGCTCAAATATATTTACCATAAAAGTAGGCCTAATGGTTTTGTAGACAGTCTAATAATTTGCCATTTCAATTCTTACCTGTGATTCTTTTTATTTTCAATAAAACAAATGTAACCTTACCTAAGGTTGGGATGTAGTCTGATTCTGTCCATAAAAACCCAAGTAGATATCATGTCAGTTAATTTGCAGAAAGCATCGATGGAAAAGAAGAAAATGTTGATCACATACAGCAATATTTTCTTTTCCTTCAATATTTTCTTCTTTTTGATAACTTATACTTTTCCGTAATTTCAGATATTTTTAGTACGACGATTTCTGTTGATTCAAAACTGCATTTTAAAATTTGTCATTCGTGAAAGAGTGGAAGAATTTATTTTGACAAAGTTTAACACCTCCTGAAATAAACCCTGTTCGTGACACATCTAAAAGAAAAAGCTTGCGGAAAATATTGATACAAAAGAAGTAAATGCCAACAATTTGTCCTTATGGCGTCAGTATAAATGGGAAAGTTAAAAAATTGTAGTGGTTAAAAACCAAATGAGAAACCAAATGAGAATAGTACAGTTGTTTTGGTTGATCAAAACAACAGTTAGGATTCTCCTTTTTCACACATAAGTATGTCTAAATCTATTTTCCCAACAGCTTTTGAATTGGACCAAGCTAAAAATAGTTGTCTAGAAAAGGGTAACTTAACACTAGAACCTGCAAATGAAAGAAATAACCAAAAGCGCTCATGTTGGCCATTTTGATACAACCCCTTGTCACGTGACCCTCTACTGGGGAACAATATCCGGTATTGGAGAAAACGGCGTCCATAAACAAACCGCTATAGCGTTATTTGATAAACTCGTATCCATTCAACGAAGATTGTATCTGAAAGACCGGGTGATATCCCAACTATTGAGCAACGGTTCAAATGTCCGAAAGCTTTAACTATGTGTACATTTTCTGAAGTTTGCTTAGCGATCCGCTATTGGCGACTTGACTGTATATCTAAATTATATTTGAAATTATAGATCTATTTATATTTTAGGGTCTATAATTTCATAATCTTATGTGATTTATCCATGATGTTATATAGTAGATGAATGAATTGATAAATTATAGAATTAGACCCATAAGTGATTTTAAGTCATGAAGTTAAATTATATCTAATTAGACCCCTTTAAAAGTATTTTACATTTCAAACACTATGTGATTTATGATAGATTTAATAACAGCCGAATTAATAGGTCAATTGTAGAATTAGATCTATAAGTGATATATGGGCCTTTATTGATTAGATCATCTGCACTGTCTTGGAATTTGGAGCAGTTGGAAATTTTGCCATCTGGTAAAGGGTTACCTACTGCATGTCAACTACAACAACAACGTAATCGAAAGTTATCATTATAAACTCTAAAAATATTGTTAATTCACATAATTTCCACAATATTCTTTGCTTTATAAATTGGGCCTTTCTGGACTGGGCCTTTTTGGTTTTGGGCCTTTTTGGTTTTGGGCCTTTTAGTACAGTGGGCCTTTTTGGTTTCGGGCCTTTCTGACCCTGATTACGATGTTCGATGGCTCCTAGTACCGCTGTACATTACTTAGCCCTTTTTCACGTGACAGACTAGTAATGGTCTAAGAATTAAAGATAACTCGCATGGAAACCTCAATGAATTAGCATTGAGGGAAAATCATGAAAATGGGAAAAGTCAAAAGGCTCATTTAGTGACCATCAACATTTTCCTTATAGACTCTACACTCGAAGGATCATATTATGTTGTGGCCCTGGTCATCTGTCTGTCTGTCCCTCAGTCAGTTAACAATTTCTTGAATGTGCAACTCCTACACTTCACCCAAGTTCAGGGTTCCCACTAGTTCAGGGTTCCCACTGACTTTTAAATCTGAGGGTCATTTTACAGTCATTTTACAGCATACTTGCACCCCCTTTATATGAGACATAGAAGGCTGCCTGCAAAAAATGGGGGTGCAAGATTCAATTTTTGGGGTGCAAAACTTTTATTATTCATATATTATACAATAATTTCTTTTCTTCAGATGAAGTTGGTGCCATCGTGTTTGATCTGGGGTCGTATTCTCTACGAGCAGGCTATGCTGGGGAAGATAAGGTGCCTTCCTAGACCCTTAAGGCTTATGCTCATTATGATCAGAGAAGTCAAAACTTGGGCTTGTGCCAGAAAGCATTGAAACAGGGTTTTCCCTGAGCATGAGAATTTGGGGGTCATTGTGACCCCCTTGCCTTCAAAGTTGGGGGTCATTCCTACTATTTTGTGAGTCAAATGTCCAAGGAGTCAAGTATCATACGAAAATCTCGATTTTAAAACTTGCGTCATAAATGTCCCTCGAGTAAATTTCAAAGGGGTCATCTGTTTTGAAATTGCGACAATGACGCATGTTTTGTGCGTCATGGAAAACCCTGATTGAAATTATATTCGTGTAAAAATACAATACTGGGAACAAAAGTGTTACATGAAACCCAAATTTTCAAAATCATTTTAAACATTATTTATTGTCTTTTTTGGAGAGACTAAATAGTGTTTTCTATTATTCCAAACGGGGAAGATAATCGGTCCAACGTTTTCGTGTCCAGTACACGTTGAATTTGATGTAATCAAAAAAATTTGTAAGTTACATGGTGTCCTTTGACTGCATTTTATGAATATTTTCCAAACACAACAAACATTTGAAATCAATGTCTTATTGTGTCATACAAACACTTTATATCAATGCATGAATAAAGCCTGAGGCACATTTTTGAAAAAATCTAAATCGACAAAACCATGTGGACGCCGTAACTTACAAAAACTTTGACTCAATTGTGTTTCCCCCACAGCATTGACATAAACTGTAGACATGTCCAAAAGCATAAGTAGAATCAAGTTTTATATATTGATAACCTTTTTATGTTCTTTTTTCTAGTTTATGACCTTTGAAGTGAAATAATGACTAAAGAAATAATAAATTTGTAAGTTCATAAGACACCAAACTAATTTTGTAAGTTACATAGTGTCTCTTGACTGCCTTTGAAAAATATGTTTCCCAACAAAACAAAATGTTTGAAATCAATATCTAATTGTGACATACAAACACTTGTTTTCTATACATGAATACAGCCTGACACACATTTTTGAAAAAATCTAAATCGACAAAACCATATGGACACCATAACTTACAAATTTTTCAACTCAATTGTTTTTCCCGCACATAATTAATATAAACTGTACGCGTGTCCAAAGACATAAGTAGAATCAAGTTTTATATAATTGATAACCTTTGTATGTTCTATTTTCTAATTTATGACCTTTGAAGTGAAATAATGATTAAAGAAATAATAAATTTGTAAGTTACAAAGACACCTAACCAATTTTGTAAGTTACATAGTGTCTCATGGTTGCTTTTTTAGAATGTTTTGCACAAAACAACAAACATTTGATTTTAATGTCAAATTGTGTCATACAAACACTTGCTTTTTATATCAGAGTACAACTTTTGACATATTTTTGAAAAAATATAAATTGACAAAGTCATGTGGACACCGTAACTTACACAAATTTTGACTCAATTGTTTTTCCCGCACAGAACTGATAAAAACTGTAGACATGTCCAAAAACACAAGAAGATTCATTTTGTATATATTGATAATCTCTGTATGTTCTTTTTTCAATTCATGACCGGTTAAGTGAAGTAATGACTAAAGAAATAATAAATTTGTAAGTTACAAAGACACAAAATGCGTAAGTTACAAGGTTGAAAAAGACACAGAGGATAATGTTTGAGCTCCTAACTGAATGATGTCACCAAAAAGTGTGTTTATGTGGAAAGGTCATAACCCCTTCTAGGTAAATATTTATTCAAGATGAGTCAAGTTCATAGTACATGCAAGTTGCTGGGTTGAAAGTGTAAGTTACATTTGGACACGAAACTGGGTGTTTCCAATATTCATCAAAATGTTGCCCATAATAGATTTATATCCAACAAGTTGCTAATAAAATTGACTTCTCGAGTGTTTTGACAGCATAAGTACACATTTTTAAAAAAATTGTTGGTTTATTGTACCACCTATTTTTAGCCTTGTTTTCACCTTTCCTATTGGACACCGAATGTAACTTACATCATGGGTTTATTTCAAACGAAATATTTTTCGTACATTAAAAGATAAAATTACCATAGCGGTATACCGTATAGCACTTTATTTCTGCGGGGTCCAAATTCTGCGGTTTTTCCAGAAATAAGGCGGGTTAAATTTCTGCGGAACATATTTCTGCGGTCTCTCATTTTGCAAAATCAAAGATTTTATTTCTGTGCTATCAAATCAATTTTAGTCAGTATCAGACATAGTTTTAAAGGCGATGCTTACCAATTATTCTAATTACTCCGTTAGGATAAAGGGACAATCCCACTCATTTGCCAGTATCTATTAAGTATGGTAAACAATGCGGTATACAGATAGGTGTGAAAAGAAAGACATGTCAAACTGTTACCAATCAGTCAAACTTGTTAAATCATTGTTTATTGATGAACTAAAATGTCTTATCTATACCTAAGTTAATGCCGTAGTTACACCAGGGTTTTCCATGACGCACAAATCATGCGTCATTGTCGCAATTTCAAAACAAATGACCCCTTAGAAATTTACCTGAGGGACATTAATGACGCAAGTTTTAAATCCAGATTTTTCAATGATACTTGCATTTGACCCACAAAACAGTAGAAATGACCCCTAACTTTGAAGGCAAAGGGGTCACAATGACCCCCAAATTTTCATGTTCAGGGAAAACCCTGTTACACCATTTTTTAATAGGAAAACACTCCATTGTTATGATATTGTTATTTCCATCGGGTGGTAACAGTTTAACTTTTCATTGTACTGACTAAAATACAGGATGAAAACAATCTCTACATTCAGGATTAATATTCTGCGGATTTTATTTCTGCGGTGCCGTCCACGGCCACAGAAATAGCAGAAATAAAGTCCCCGCAGAAATAAAGTGCTATACGGTATTTGGAAAATTTAATTATTACTTAACCAGTTTTTAAAGAAAAAATGTTTGGATTTCAAAAATTGCAAAAACTATAATCAATCTTGGAAAGCTCCTATTTTCATGTAACGTTTTGTGGGCTGAAAAAACGTCATTTTTTGCCCAATTCATTATAAAATGAATATGAAACAAAAACATTGTTTACATTTTATTGGTTAATTTATCTCTTCATAATCAAGATAACACACTTGAACAAATAATATGACAGGTTTCTTTTATCAAATACTTTATTTTCATGAATTTTATATAACACCCCCATTTGGACCAGTATTGTATTTTTACACTCTCACAATAATTAGAATAAAGCACTTTATAAGCAATAATTTCTTTTCTTCAGATGAAGTTGGTGCCCTCGTGTTTGATCTGGGATCATATTCTCTATGAGCAGGCTATGTCGGGGAAGAAAAGGTGTTTCTAGGCCATTATGATCAGAGACGTCAAAACTTGGGCATGTGCGGGAAAGCATTAAAATATTCACAATAACCAGAATTTACCAAATATATCACGTCTATATATGCAATACTATCTATTCTGCAGATGAAGTTGGAGCCCTCGTGTTTGATCTGGGATCGTATTCTCTAAGAGCAGGCTATGCTGGGGAAGATACCCCAAAAGTAAGTGAACCCTTACCCAAATGACAAAACTTAACCCTTTCCCAAACAACAAAATTTTAGGGTGATCCAATTCAAAAGCTGCCACAATAGGCAAAATGGATGTAAGTAAAGATAGGATTTTATGTAAAATATGGCACAGAAAATATTGAGACAAAAGGAGAAACTGCTGGTTATCAGCAGTTTCTTCTTTTGTCTCAATGTTTTCCTAGGCATTTTCTATTCGAGACGTCAAACCAGGTCTTGTTTGGGAAAGGGTTAAGGGTGGTCCAACTTGAAAGTTGCTGCAGATCACAAAATGGATGTTGAAAAAGAAAGGATATGTGTACAATATAGCAAAGAAAATGATAAGGCTAAAGGAGAAAATTCTTGATTATCAGCATTTTCTTCTTTTGCCTCAATGTTTTCCCAAGCCTTATCTAATAGGAACGTCAAAACCAGGCCCCGGTTTCTCGAAAAAACTTAAGCATATTCTCATGAGAACATGCTCAACTTCAAAGGGATACTCTCCAACATTGAAGGGTATTCAATTGAAGTTCACATGGATTTTGTGCGGTTTGAGCACGGTGCTCAGATTTGAGCATGAGAATGTACTTCAGTTTTTTTCGAGAAATCGGGGCCAGGTCTTCTTTTGGAAATGATTCAAGTAGAGTTACAGATAAAAGGGGGTGATGACTTTATAAAATGCAATATTTCATTTATTGTTCATTAAATCCTATGCTGTGGTTACTCATCAAGGCAAGTAAAATGAGTTCCTACAACATACTCATAGGGTTTGGGTTTGAAATATGAAATTTAGAATGTGTTCATCCCAACTTATCATTGCTCAGTTAGAAACTTCAACATAGTTGATTGATATTCATTCATGATTTTGAAATGTTATCTGTAAAATTCTTTCCCAAGTGCATTTTCAGATTATCCAATTTGAAATCTGCAGAGGATGGCAAAATAAACATTTGATATGGAAATACAGTCTCTGTACATTATAGGGTAGAAAATGTTGAGGGAAAAGGAGAAAATTTTTATTACCAACACTTTCTTCCTTTGCCTTACAGTTTTACCAAGCCTCTTATTCTTTAAGCATCAAATGCAGGTTTTCTTTTAAACTGTTTCAAAAAAGTTTTGAATTAAGGCAGAGACTGCTGGTATACTCATTTTGAGCAAAGTCTTTTATTTATTTGTAGAAATACCCGAATTTACCTTTTGGCTAAGTTAAAGTACCCAAACAGTCTCAATATATAGTCGCTTTTCATTGAAAACCTTGTAACTGTAGCTTATAACAAGCTGCAGTTACAAGGTTTTGTTGAAAAGCATTGATATCATGGAATGGTTTTAAGTCAGGGTTCAACATTAACCAGTGCCAGACAGACATTAACTGCCTGCTGCTTGGTCAGGGCTAGTTAGTTCCCCAAGATGCAAGACCAACTGGTCAGCCTAATTTTAAATCAAAGTCACAATTACCATAATGAAAACACAGGATATGTGACACAACAAGAACATGGGTCATTTAAATTTTCATTCATTTTTTATTCAAAACTTGTCTTTTAACTTATGAAAGGATTATTGTTGTGTAAAACTTTTCCCTATTATCTAAATATTTGGTCAGGACCAGTGCATGTTTGGTCAGGGCTAGCAGCATCTGGCAGCAACAAGCCCGACAGTCTGGTAGCCCAAAATGTTAATGTTGGACCCTGTAAGTATTTTTGATCCAAATCAAATTTTAAAAAAATGAAAAGAAAAATATTTTTCCACAGGCAGAGATTCCGTCCAACTATGGCGTTATGGAGGAGGCTGAGATTGCCATGGAAACAGACGAGATAAAGAAAGAACCCAACAAGAAGTTTTATTTGGACACAAACTCTATCAAAGTGGCCAGAAAAGGAATGGAAATACAGTCCTTCCTTAAGGATGGGATGAGTAAGTGGCCAGAGCAAGAGATGAGAGGGATGAAGACAATCTGACTTTCTTATTTGAAATCCAAACACTATGATGTGGGTACTTATTGAATTGTCTTAACGTGACAATTCTAATGAGTACTACAACATAGGGTTTGATGAACAATGAATGAAATATTTCTTTTTGGAAAGTCATCACCCCCTCTTATCTGGTGCTATAAGTAGTATTTTTCAAATCTGTATAGCATGGATGAATTATTCCTCATGCAAACTAATGGCGTAATGAGTGCAATTGCAATAGCCGATGATGATTAGTGATGATTTTATTTGGATTCAAACTCTATCAAAGTGGCCAGAAAGGGAATGGAAATACTGTCCTTTCTTAAAGATGGAATGAGTTAGTAACGATCATTATTTACATAACAGCTACAGATACGTTCTTGAATTATCTGCCCTTGAATTGAAAAATAATGCCCTTTTTATTGTGTGTGCAACTCCTACAGTTTCTAATGGAAATTAGAAAATACATTTACTGACAAAAATGTGACCCATCAATGGTTTGATATTGTGAACCTATGTGGGGGAATAGCTGGAGGCTCGGTAAGGGTGTTGTGATAGTACTGGTATGAGAAACAATACGAGTCCATGGTTAGGTGCTCCAGCCGCCGCGATATGACCTTAGTAGTTGCATAAAACCCCAATAAACCAAACCACAATAAATCTCTATGGTGTGCACACAACTTACGAAATTCAGATAACTCCTTGTTCTCTGCCCTTGAATTGAACATTTTTATGCCCCCTTTCGAAGAAAATGGGGGTATATTGTTTTGCAAGTGTCGGTCGGAAGGTCGGTCGGTCGGTCCGTAGGTCGGTCGGTCTGTCCGTTTTTTTTGAGTTATTGCCCTTTGTTGATTTTATAACTTGATTTTTGTCCGAAGCATAACTCAAAAAGTATGTAAGGTACAATCATGAAACTTTACAGGCGGATAGATCTCATTATGGAGAGGTGCAGTGCACAAGAACCGTAACTCTGCTGATCAAACTTTTTGAGTTATTGCCCTTTGTTGATTTTCAAACTTGATTCTTGTCCGGAGCATAACTCAAAAATATGTTAGGTAGAATCATGAAACTTCATAGGTGGATAGATCTCATTATTGAGAGGTGCAGTGCACAAGAACCGTAACTCTGCCGATCAAATTTTTTGAGTTATTGCCCTTTGTTGATTTTATAACTTGATTCTTGTCCGGAGCACAACTCAAAAAATATGTGAGGTAGAATCATGAAACTTTACAGATGAATAGATTTCATTATGGAGAGGTGCAGTGTACAAGAACCGTAACTCTGCTGATCAAATTCTTGGAGTTATTGCCCTTTGTTGATATTTACACTTGATTCTTAACCTTGCCCATATCTCATGTCCTTTTACACACACAGCCTTGATATCTCACACATAGATACCTCCTATCAACATCGTTCACATTTAACCATGACCTTGGACCTTGTGACCTTGACCTTGGAGTTTGACATACTTTAAAAAAAATTAAACCCGGCATATATCTCATGACCTTTTGCAAATACAGCCTTGATATTTCACACATGGACACATCTTACCAAGACCTTTCACAATTGACCATGACCTTGGACTTTGTGACCTTGACCTTGGAGTTTGACCTACTTTTAAAAAACTTTAACCTGGCCGATATGTCATGTCCTTTTACACATACAGCCTTGATATTTGACACATGGAAACCTCCGACCAAGACCTATCACATATGACTATGACCTTGGACCATGTGGCCTTGACCTTGGAGTTTGACCTACTTTTAAAAAATTAAGCTGGTCCTATATCTTATGTGCTATTACACATACAGCCTTGGTATTTCACACATGGACACATCTTACCAAGACCTTTCACATTTGACCATGACCTTGGACCTTGTGACCTTGACCTTTGACTTTGACCTACTTTTAAAAAAAACTTTAACCTAGCCGATATATCAATTCCTTTTACACATACAGCCTTGATATTTGACACATGGACACCTACGACAAAGACCTTTCACATTTGACCATGACCTTGGACCTTGTGACCTTGACCTTGGTGTTTGACCTACTTTAATAATACATTAACCTGGCCTATATTTCATGTCATTTTACATATACAGCCTTTATAATTCACACATGGTCACTTTCAACCAAAATATTTCACTTTTGACCATGACCTTGGACCTTGACCTTGGAGTTTGACCTACTTTAAAAAAAAATAAACTAGGCCTATATCTCATGTCCTGTTACCTATACAGTCTCAATATTTTACACATGGACACCTCCTACCAAGACCTTTCACATTTGACAATGACCTTGGCCTGTGTGACTTTGACCTTTGATTTTTAGCTCCATGGCCTTCAGGCCAGCGGGCTATTGTCATGGCGTTGTGTCCGTCGTGCGTGCGTCCGTCCGTCCGTGCGTCCGTCCGTCCGTGCGTCCGTGCATCCGGTCGTCATCTTTTTCTTTAAAAATCTTCTCTTCAGAAACTACTTGATGGATTTCAATCAAACTTCACAGGAATGATCCTTAGGTGGTCCTCTATCAGATTCCTTCAATTAATTCTGATTGAACCATAAAGTCTGGAGTTATCTGCCCTTGAATTACAAAACGGCTGTTTTCACTTGTTTTCACTCTAGCCACTACAAATATTGATCAATCAAAAGAAAACTTGGTCAGAATGTTTGTGCTGATAAGATCTTGCCTGAGTGCAATTTTCGGCCTGATCTGAATATTACGTCTTGAGTTATGTGCCCTTGAAATTGGCAAAACTACCATTTTTGACCTTATTTTTACTCAAACAAGCATAAATATCCACCAATCAACATAAAACTTTCACATTATCTTACTGGCTATAAGATCTTGTGTTGGTGTAATTTTCAGCTTCATATGAATCTTAAATCATGATTTATCTGCCCTTGAATTTGACAAAATTGTTGTTTTCGACTTTGATTTTACACTCTTTACACCCACAAATATTGAATAATCAGGTCAAAACTTAAACAAGATGTAGGTGAAGTTAGGATCTTGCTTTAGTGTGATTCTTAGCTAGATAGGAATATAAAATCATCAGTTATATGCCTTTCAATTTGACAAAATTGCTAATTATGACTTTTTTTTCACTCTAACAGCCAAACTCACTCTAATTAAGACTGTTGCAAAGCTTGGTAACTAATAGATCTTATATGAATGTATTTTCAGCTTTCTATTTACTTTGTAATTGCTTTAAGAGCAACACATATTGAAAAATCTAGTGAAAACTTGTACTTGATATTACAAGAAATTCAGGTTTGACAGCCATTTGCATTTTTTTGGAAAAAGGGTTTTTCCCAGAATCTATTTTTAGCTCAAAATCTATTTTTAGAAATATGAAATATTTTGGAGTAATCAATGTTCTGTTAATTTAGATCTGTTGGGAAGAAGGTAAATTTTAATTTAATTGCTTGTGACATCCTAAGCTAGAATGTTCTCCCATTTCCTTTTACCCTTTCTCAAATGGCAAACATGTAATTTTACTTTCTTTGCTTCAAGAACCACACATTTTGAACAATCTAGTTTTGTTACTTTCTTTTAGCTCTATGAAACACAAACATTGAACAATCTAATCAAAACTTGGATTAAATATTACATGAAATTCAGGCCTGTGGAGCGACTCAAGACCTTCAGGTCTTCTAGTTACATACTTTTAGAAATTTTTAACCTAGCCTTTATCTTATGTCCTATTACACCTACAGCCTTGATATTTCACACATAGACACCTCCTACCAAGACCTTTCACATTTGACCATGACCTTGAATATTGCAACCTTGACCTTGCAGTTTGACTTACTTTTAAAAAGACTGAAACCAGGCTTATATATCATGTCCTTTTACACCTACAGCCTTGATATTTCACACATGGACACCTCCAAACAAGACCTTTCACATTTGACCATGACCTTGACCTTGGCATTTGGCCTACTTTTAAAAACTTTAACCTGGCCTATGTTTCATTTTACTTTTACAAATACAGCTTTGATATTTCACACATAGACACCTCCTACCAAGACCTTTCATATTTGACCATGACCTTGGACCTTGTTAACTTGACCTTGGACTTTGACCTACATCAAATGTAGGCCCTTGAGGGGGCATATATGTTTTACAAACATCTCTTGTTTTTAGTTACGTCCCTCTCGGGCATATATGCGCCACTCCACAAAGCTCTTGTTTCTCTTTTTAGTTGACAATTGGGATGTATATGAACAGATGCTAGACTACACATATAAACGTTATATACAATCCGAGTCACAGGAACATCCAGTTTTAATGTCAGAACCAGCTGTAAGTTTACTCTCTCATTTGATAATTGCAGTAAAATTTAATGTTTGGTATATAAAGGCGCGTTCCCATTGCCGACCAAATCAAGCTCGATCAAGCTTGGTCGGCAAGAGTGATCGGGACGATCGAGTGTGGTCGGCAAAAATGATCGGGAATTAATCGACAAGAAATAAAGAAGAAGTCATGTAAATACATTTGATCGAGTTTAATCGGTTTGATAGGGGAATTTAGGCGATCAAGTTGATCAAGTTGATTTGGTTGGCAATGGGAACATGGCTCAATGATGGATGGAATACCTTAAGTCAGAGATGCAGTGGCGACTCTAGAGGGGGTTCGGGGGGTTCAAACGAACCCCCCCTCTGAAGCCTTATTCTTTCATTTTCATGCAGAATTTCAGTCAAAATTGTATATTAACGTATTCAAACCATCATTAGCACCAAAGAGCCAGAGACAAATTTTGAAAAGTGCCAGTAAATCATAAACTGTGTTATATTTCCATTCCAAATACAAACATAAGCATTTTGAACGGTTTAGAATTTTGAAGTAATGCATAATTATGGAAATATTTGACTAAAATGTTATAAATTACCTCCCTTGCATATGAATATAGAGTAAAAAGATATTTGTAAATTATTTTCTTCTTGAAGCATAATCTTGAAATCCGGCACGGTGAATCGAACTTATTTGAAGTGTATTTACAAGAGTGTGTAATTTGATGCATGTCCCATGGCTAGAAAGTGGAGTTTTTAATGATGGGTCCTATACCTTAATTGGAAAACGAACCCCCCTTATTGTAAATTTGAACCCCCCTTTCAGAAATCCTGGATCTGCCACTGAGATGGAGGCTGACTAGCGTTTTTCATATTATAAGAAAACAACTTATTTCCAATCAAATGCAAGAGTTTCAGAGATATCTTTATTAACCAACCCATTACCACATGATTCTGCCTTTGTCACCACACAATTTTAAGATTTTGGAAACAATGGGGAAATTGAAGAAATTGCTTGTGACAAGCAATTTCTTCATTTCCGACAGTGTTTTCTTCCAAGAAATACCAAAAAACATAAAATTTCAATCACTTTAAACAGTCATCTGCAACATGTATGACTTTGGTCAAATATAGAATTATATTGTTTGGTAATGGATCACTAGCCCTTTCCCAAACAAGACCTGGTTTTGATGTCCTTAATAGAAAAGGTTTGCGAAAATATTGAAACAAAAGAAGAAACTGCTGATAAACAGCAGTTTCTCCTTTTGTCTCAATATTTTCTGTGCTAAAATATACACAAGTCCTATGTTTATTCGCAACCATTTTGTCGTTAGCAGCAGCTTTGAATTTGGACCACACTAAAATTTTGTCGTTTGGGAGAGGGCTAGTGTAGGTGAAGTTTTGTTATTTTACCACAATGGAATGCCAGAAGTAAGAGAGAGAAATTGACAGAACTGATGTTTGAGAAATACAACATACCAGCATTCTTCTTGTGTAAAAATGCGGTACTATCAGCGTATCCTTACTTATATTTCATTATTACTTTACTTCACAGTGGAACGCCAGAAGCAAGAGAGAGAAGTTGACAGAACTGATGTTTGAGAAATACAACATACCAGCGTTCTTCTTGTGTAAAAATGCGGTACTATCAGCGTATCCTTACAGTTTATATATCATTATTACTTTACTTCACAGTGGAACGCCAGAAGCAAGAGAGAGAAGTTGACAGAACTGATGTTTGAGAAATACAACATACCAGCGTTCTTCTTGTGTAAAAATGCGGTACTATCAGCGTATCCTTACAGTTTATATATCATTATTACTTTACTTCACAGTGGAACGCCAGAAGCAAGAGAGAGAAGTTGACAGAACTGATGTTTGAGAAATACAACATACCAGCGTTCTTTTTGTGTAAAAATGCGGTACTATCAGCGTATCCTTACTTATATTTCATTATTACTTTACTTCACAGTGGAATGCCAGAAGCAAGAGAGAGAAGTTGACAGAACTAATGTTTGAGAAATACAACATACCAGCGTTCTTCTTGTGTAAAAATGCGGTACTATCAGCGTATCCTTACTTATATTTCATTATTACTTTACTTCACAGTGGAACGCCAGAAGCAAGAGAGAGAAGTTGACAGAACTAATGTTTGAGAAATACAACATACCAGCGTTCTTCTTGTGTAAAAATGCGGTACTATCAGCGTATCCTTACTTATATTTCATTATTACTTTACTTCACAGTGGAACGCCAGAAGCAAGAGAGAGAAGTTGACAGAACTAATGTTTGAGAAATACAACATACCAGCGTTCTTCTTGTGTAAAAATGCGGTACTATCAGCGTATCCTTACAGTTTATATTTCATTATTACTTTACTTCACAGTGGAACGCCAGAAGCAAGAGAGAGAAGTTGACAGAACTGATGTTTGAGAAATACAACATACCAGCGTTCTTCTTGTGTAAAAATGCAGTACTGTCAGCGTATCCTTACTTATATTTCATTATTACTTTACTTCACAGTGGAACGCCAGAAGCAAGAGAGAGAAGTTGACAGAACTGATGTTTGAGAAATACAACATACCAGCGTTCTTCTTGTGTAAAAATGCGGTACTATCAGCGTATCCTTACTTATATTTCATTATTACTTTACTTCACAGTGGAACGCCAGAAGCAAGAGAGAGAAGTTGACAGAACTAATGTTTGAGAAATACAACATACCAGCGTTCTTCTTGTGTAAAAATGCGGTACTATCAGCGTATCCTTACAGTTTATATATCATTATTACTTTACTTCACAGTGGAACGCCAGAAGCAAGAGAGAGAAGTTGACAGAACTGATGTTTGAGAAATACAACATACCAGCGTTCTTCTTGTGTAAAAATAATTATTGACGCCCTCATGAAAAAGGCTTTGTTAAACATTGTGGAAATTGAAGAAATTGCTTGTGACAAGCAATTTCTTCATTTCCCACATTGTTTTCTTCCAAGAAATACTCAAAAAAGTAAAATTTCAATCACTTAAAACAGTCATCTGCAACATGTATGACTTTGGTCAAATATAGAATTATATTGTTTGGTAATGGGTTACTAGCCCTTTCCCAAACAAGACCTGGTTTTGAGGTCTCTAATAGAAAAGGTTTGTGAAAATATTGAAACAAAAGAAGAAACTGCTGATAAACAGCAGTTTCTCCTTTTGTCTCAATATTTTCTGTGCTATATTTTACACAAATTCTATCTTTAATAACATCGATTTTGTCATTTGTGGAAGTTTTTGAGGTGGATCACCCTAAAACTTTGTTGTTTGGTAAAGGGTTAAAACAGTCATTTGCAACATGTATGGTTTTGGTCAAATATAGAATTATATTGTTTGGTAATGGGTTACTAGTGTATGTGAAGTTTTGTTATTTTACCTCAGTGGAATGCCAGAAGCAAGAGAGAGAAGTTGACAGAACTGATGTTTGAGAAATACAACGTACCAGCGTTCTTCCTGTGTAAAAATAATTATTGACGCCCTCATGAAAAAGGCTTTGTTAAACATTGTGGAAATCGAAGAAATTGCTTGCAAGCAATTTCTTCATTTCCTACAGTGTTTTCTCCCAAGAAATACCAAAAAACGTAAAATTTCAATCACTTAACCCTTTCCCAAACAACAAAATTTTGGGGTACTACAATTCAAAAGCTGCTGTAGATGACAAAATTAAGATTGAAAACCATTGGACTTGTGTAAAATATAGCAGAGAAAATATTGAGGCAAAAGGAGAAACTGCTGGTTATCAGCAGTTTCTTCTTTTTGTTTCAATGTTTTCCCAAGCCTTTTCTATTAGGAATGTCAAAACCAGGTTTTGTTTGGGAAAGGGTTAAAACAGTCATCTACAACATGTATGACTGGTCAAATATAGAATTATATTGTTTGTTAATGGGTTACTAGTGTATGTGAAGTTTTGTCATTTTACTTCACAGTGGAATGCCAGAAGCAAGAGAGAGAAGTTGACAGAGCTAATGTTTGAGAAATACAACATACCAGCGTTCTTCTTGTGTAAAAATGCGGTACTATCAGCGTATCCTTACTTATATTTCATTATTACTTTACTTCACAGTGGAACGCCAGAAGCAAGAGAGAGAAGTTGACAGAACTGATGTTTGAGAAATACAACATACCAGCGTTCTTCTTGTGTAAAAATGCGGTACTATCAGCGTATCCTTACAGTTTATATATCATTATTACTTTACTTCACAGTGGAACGCCAGAAGCAAGAGAGAGAAGTTGACAGAGCTAATGTTTGAGAAATACAACATACCAGCGTTCTTTTTGTGTAAAAATGCAGTACTATCAGCGTATCCTTACTTATATTTCATTATTACTTTACTTCACAGTGGAATGCCAGAAGCAAGAGAGAGAAGTTGACAGAACTAATGTTTGAGAAATACAACATACCAGCGTTCTTCTTGTGTAAAAATGCGGTACTATCAGCGTATCCTTACTTATATTTCATTATTACTTTACTTCACAGTGGAACGCCAGAAGCAAGAGAGAGAAGTTGACAGAACTGATGTTTGAGAAATACAACATACCAGCGTTCTTCTTGTGTAAAAATGCGGTACTATCAGCGTATCCTTACTTATATTTCATTATTACTTTACTTCACAGTGGAACGCCAGAAGCAAGAGAGAGAAGTTGACAGAACTGATGTTTGAGAAATACAACATACCAGCGTTCTTCTTGTGTAAAAATGCGGTACTATCAGCGTATCCTTACTTATATTTCATTATTACTTTACTTCACAGTGGAACGCCAGAAGCAAGAGAGAAAAGTTGACAGAACTGATGTTTGAGAAATACAACATACCAGCGTTCTTCTTGTGTAAAAATGCGGTACTATCAGCGTATCCTTACTTATATTTCATTATTACTTTACTTCACAGTGGAACGCCAGAAGCAAGAGAGAAAAGTTGACAGAACTGATGTTTGAGAAATACAACATACCAGCGTTCTTCTTGTGTAAAAATGCGGTACTATCTGCGTATCCTTACTTATATTTCATTATTACTTTACTTCACAGTGGAACGCCAGAAGCAAGAGAGAGAAGTTGACAGAACTAATGTTTGAGAAATACAACATACCAGCGTTCTTCTTGTGTAAAAATGCGGTACTATCAGCGTATCCTTACAGTTTATATTTCATTATTACTTTACTTCACAGTGGAATGCCAGAAGCAAGAGAGAGAAGTTGACAGAACTAATGTTTGAGAAATACAACATACCAGCGTTCTTCTTGTGTAAAAATGCGGTACTATCAGCGTATCCTTACTTATATTTTTCATTATTACTTTACTTCACAGTGGAACGCCAGAAGCAAGAGAGAGAAGTTGACAGAACTGATGTTTGAGAAATACAACATACCAGCGTTCTTCTTGTGTAAAAATGCGGTACTATCAGCGTATCCTTACTTATATTTCATTATTACTTTACTTCACAGTGGAACGCCAGAAGCAAGAGAGAAAAGTTGACAGAACTGATGTTTGAGAAATACAACATACCAGCGTTCTTCTTGTGTAAAAATGCGGTACTATCAGCGTATCCTTACTTATATTTCATTATTACTTTACTTCACAGTGGAACGCCAGAAGCAAGAGAGAAAAGTTGACAGAACTGATGTTTGAGAAATACAACATACCAGCGTTCTTTTTGTGTAAAAATGCAGTACTGTCAGCGTATCCTTACTTATATTTCAATATCATGATTTTCATGCCCCCGTATCGAGAGATCTGCGGCATATTGTTTTACTCGTGTCCGTCTGTCTGTCTGTCCGTCCGTCTGTCAGAAAACTTAATAAACTTAACCTTTGCCTTTTCTCCAAAAGTATTTGGCATACAAAGGTTAAATTTGGTATGCAACTTCCTTTCAATGATATCTATCTGTTCCATGCAATTTGACCTTCCTCAAGGTCATCCGTTAACCCTTATCAATTCTTTACTCTACGAAAACTTACATTTTACAAAAATGGCCATTTCGGGGGCATTTGTGTTTCACAAACACATCTAGTTTAAAAAGCTTTAATGTGCTGCTTCAAATTGGGATCATGTACTTTTTGTTTTGTCTGTACATTTATTGTTTTCATTCAACTTTGCATAATAACTGTAAGACCTTAATTGTGATGCCAGAGTCAAGGTCAAATTACAAAGTCTTTGTATTCCAGTGAAAACTTTTAGTTTTGCATAATTTGCTTTGTTTGACAGATTAAAATGATTTAGGTATGTCACATGTGCATAAATAAAATAATAAGTTAATTATAATGAATACAAAAAACTCAATGTTATAATGCTACAGATATGAAGAATAGTCTTTTAATCCTTTCCCAAACATTGACGCTTTTTGGCGCCCTTCAAGATAAAGGCTTTGGAAAACATTGTGGAAAATGAAGAAATTGCTTGTGACAAGCAATTTCTTCATTTCCCACAATATTTTCTACCAAGAAAGGCCAAAAAATGTGCAATTCCATTTATTTACAATTGTCGTCTGCAGCATCTTTGAATTTGGACAAGTCCAAAATTTTGTTGTTTGGTAATTTATTAAATTGAAAAAAAGTATTGAAATACCAGAAAAGAAGTTCTACACATCTCTATAGATGAAAATTTTAAAGTAATTACCCTTAACGCTGATCTCAGATTTGCCAATGGTCGATCTACAGGCCTCGTATTAGACAGTGGCGCTACACATACGACAGCAGTACCCGTGTATGACGGTTATGTTTTAGGTCAGGCCGTCGTAAAGTCACCACTTGGGGGGGATTTTCTCGCACAGGAGTGTAGAAAACTGTTTGAGGAATTGAATATTGATGTCATACCCCCTTATATGATAGGAAGTAAGGTAAGAATAAATTGAACTAATATTAGAGAGCAATTTTCTAACCTGCTCCAAATCAAGAGATGTTTCAGACGACAATTTCAAATGGACGAAAATTTACATTTTTTCATCCTTACTTTATGTAGAAAAAATATAGTGGAAAATGAAGAAATTGCTTGTTACAAGCAATTTCTTCTTTTTCCACAATGTTTTCCAAAGTTTTTATTTTTAACATGTAAAAAATGGTAAAGTCACCGCCTGGAGGGGATTTTCTGGCACAGGAGTGCAGAAAACTGTTTGAGGAATTGAATATTGATGTCAATCAATACCCCCTTATATGATAGGAAGTAAGGTAAGAATGAAAGAGAAATTGGAAGTAAGGCAAGAATGAAAGAAAAATCGTTAGTGGAAAATTTTCAATCACTTTATGTGCTGTGTAAATTTGATATTGGTTTTCATTCTGCAGTTTAAATTTGAATAATGAATACATGCTAAGCCTTTCCTTTTTTGTTGCACTTTCAGTTAAGCATATATTTATACCCCCGCTGGGGTATACTGGAATCAGCCTGTCTGTCCCTCCGTGTACAAAGTAATTGTCCTGAGCATATCTGAAAGTAAAGCAGCCATGATTTTCAAACTTCATAGGTAGATAGATCTCACAAAAGGTTGAAATTGAGCTTCATTTCTTGGATTTTTCAGGAACCAGTAAATGACAATCAAGCACCAAAATGGAAGAAGAAAGATCACCTACCAGAAGTGACACAGTCTTTCCATAATTACATGGTCAAGGTAGAGTTATGTCCCCTTACTACAAAATTAGATGTTGGAACCTTGATTTTAAAGTGACATTTCACATTTTTTTTTTCATGAATTTTACTTTTATTTTTATCTGAAAAAGCAAATTATTCTGAAGAAAAGTCTGAAAATTTCAAGCCAAAATATGGAACCGTTTACGAAAAATATTTATTTTTGTTAAATTGTTGTGGACAACAGTTCAGATTTATATGGAATTTGTCATTTCTGTCTCAACTGTAAAGGTGTATTTTTCGCTTATAGATAGCAACTTCAAAAAACTTATAGCAATTCTACGCATTAGAATAACCAATCTGTGCATCGAGACATACTTTAAAGAAATGAAATTGGAACATTATGTCCCTTTAACTTCCCAAATAACAAAAAAGTAGGGTGTTCATTAACTCTTTCCCAAACGACAAAATTTTAGGATGGTCCATATTGAAAGCCACTACAAATGACAAAATGGCTGTTGATAAACACGGGATTTGTGTATTTTTTTGCACAGAAAATATTGAGGTAAAAGGAGAAAATGCTGATTATTAGCATTTTCTTCTTTTGCCTCAACATTTTCCCAAACCTCCTGTACTGATGATTTCAAAACCAGGTCTTGTGTGGGAAATTGATGATGAAAAATATCAAAATGTATGACAGATATAAATTGTCTGTATGTTTCAGGATGTAATACAAGATTTTGTTGTGTCTGCTTTACAAGTATCGGATGATCCTTATGACCAAAGGTAAGAGAATATTGTCATTGTCATCTTGGTTCAGGTGAGCGATTTAGGACCATCATGGTCCTCTTGTCTGTGTGTTTGAGGATGTGATACAAGATTTTGTTGTGTCTGCTTTACAAGTTTCTGACGACCCATATGACCAAAGGTAAGAGAACATTGCCATTGTCACTCTTGTCATCTTGGTTCTGGTGAGCGATTTAGGGCCACCATGGTCCTCTTGTCTGTATGTTTCGGGATGTAATACAAGATTTTGTTGTGTCTGACCAGAGGTAAGAGAACATTGTCATTCATTGTCACTTTTGTCATCTTGGTTCAGGTGAGCAATTTAGGACCATCATGGTCCTCTTGTCTGTGTGTTACAGGATGTAATACAAGATTTTGTTGTGTCTGCTTTACAAGTATCTGATGATCCGTATGACCAAAGGTAAGGTAGCACTTTAAGGTTGTCCACTCTTAATGAGATTCCCGCAAAACATCGGAATCATTCTGGCAGGATGATTGATAAATATCAGAATAGGTGGCTTTTAACCCTTTACCAAAGGACAACATGTTAAGGCGGTCCAAATTGCAAGATCCTGCAGACTACAATTTTAAGTGAATGGAATTTTCAATTTTTAGGTTTTTTTGGATTGAAAACATTGTGGCAAATGAAGAAATTGCTTGTCACAAGCAATTTCTTCATTAGCTCCACTGGCCGAAGGCCAGCGGGGCTTATGTCATGGCCCTGTGTCCGTCGTGCGTGCGTCCGTCCGTGCGTCCGTCCGTCCGTCCGTGCGTCAACAATTTTCAAACATCTTCTTCTCCAAAACTACTGAACCAATTTCAACCAAACTTCACATGAATCATCCTTGCATGAATCTCTACCAAATTCCTTCAAAAGAATAAAATCTGTGCAGAACTTGAATTTTAATTAATTTAATTGAATTAAATTTTCGAAAAATCTTTAAAAATTCTTCTTCTCCAAAACTACTGAACCAATTTCAACCAAACTTCACAGAAATCTTCCTTGCATGAATCTCTACCAAGTTCCTTCAAAAGAATAAAGTCCGTGTAGAACTTGAATTTTAATTAATTTAATTGATTTAAATTTTCGAAAAATCTTAAAAAAATCTTCTTCTCCAAAACTACTGGACCAATTTCAACCAAACTTTACAGAAATCTTCCTTGCATGAATCTCTACCAAGTTCCTTAAAATAATAAAATCCGTGCAGAACTTGAATTTTAATTAATTAAATTAATTTAAATTTTCGAAAAATCTTTAAAAATTCTTCTTCTCTAAAACTACAGGACCAATTTCAACCAAACTTCACAGAAATGTTCCTTGCATAAATCCCTACCAAATTCCTTCAAAAGAATAAAATCCGCACAGAACTTGAATTTTAATTAATTTACTTAATTTAAATTTTCGAAAAATCTTTAAAAATTCTTCTTTTCTAAAACTACCGGACCAATTTCAACCAAACGTCACAGAAATCTTCCTTGTATGAATCTCTTCTTAATTCCTTGAAAAAGATAAATTCTGTGCATAACTTAAATTTTAATTAATTTAATTAAATTAAATTTACGAAAAATCTTTAAAAATTCTTCTTCTCCAAAACTACTGGACCAATTTCAACCAAACTTTACAGAAATGTTCCTTGCATGAATCTCTTCTTAATTCCTTTAAAAAAAAATTCTGTGTAGAACTTAAATTTTGATAAATTAATTTTTTGAAAAATCTTCTTTTCCAAAACTACGGGCCTAATTTTAATCAAACTTCACATGAATCTTCCTTGTATGAATCTCCTCTAAATTCCTTAAAAAAACATTCCATGTAGAACTTAAATTTTAATAAATTTAATTAAATTGAATTTTGGAAAAATTGTTAAACAATCTTCTTCTCCAAAACTACAGGACCAATTTCAACCAAACTTCACAGGAATCTTCCTTGCATGAATCTCTTCCAAATTCCTTCACGATCGGATGAAAAGCTTGGCCGCTGTGCGCTATATGAAACATAGTGCAATTTTAAGAAAATTTTAAAAACATTTCTGCTCCTTAATCACTTATTGGATTTCATTCTGGTGTAGCATGAATCTTCTTTGGATAGCCCTCTATTGTATTCCTTGAAGAAGTTTGTAGTCTAAATGCCTAAAAGCCAGTGGAGCGATACAGGGCCATCTTGGCCCTCTTGTTTTCCATGATGTTTTCCATGGCCATTATTTTGTTGGGAGTCAAAAAGAGCCATTGTGTGGTAATGGGTTAAACAAAGGATTATCTTTAAACACTCGGAACATGGCATATAAATGAAAAATCCGTGCAGCTGCATTAAAAAGTTCACTGTCATTCCGAAAACCTAACGGGAAAACTTAACATAAGCATTTTAGGGGCATCAATGTTTCACAAACACATCTTGTTTTCCAATAAATTAGTCTTTATACTTCTTAATCCATTACCAGATGGCAAAATTTTAGACCAGTTCAAATTCAAAGATGATGCAGACAACAGTTTTAAATGAATGAACTTGAAATTCTCTGGTCCTGTACGGACAAAACATTTTGGGAAATGAGGAAATTGCTTGTCTGAAGCAATTTCATCATTTTACACTAGTTTTAAGCTCCCGTATTGAGAGATCGGGAGCATATTGTTTTACTCATGTCCGTCTGTCTGTCCGTCCGTCTGTCCGAAACTTTTTGGTGTTTCACAAACACATCTTGTTTCCAAAGCCTTTTCTTTTAAAGGTGTCAAAAGGCGTTAATAAGTGTTAATGGGATATTATAGCATGATTTAATTAACAAGCGATATCTTGTAATTTTCAGTCAAGTAGAGTCAATGCCGGCGACTAACTATGAATTTCCAAATGGTTACCATAGAGATTTTGGTGAAGAGAGAATCAAAATTCCAGAAATGTATAACCCATTCCCACAGAATGACTCCTTTAGATGCCTTACAAGTTTATGGCTTTGGGAAACATTGTGGGAAATGAAGAAATTGATTATGACAAGCAATTTCTTCACTTCCCACAATGATTTCTACCTGGGAGGATGACCAAATGTAAAAATCCATTCACTTCAAATTTTCATCTGCAACATCTTTGAATTTCGACCACCTTAAAAATTTGCTGTTTGGGAAAGGGTTAATTCACGAATTTATGTGTCTTGTAATTTTCAGTCAGGTGGAGTCAATGCCGGCGACTAACTATGAATTTCCAAATGGTTACCACAGAGATTTTGGTGAAGAGAGAATCAAAATTCCAGAAATGTTGTTTGATCCATCTATGATTAGGGTAAGAACAGAACAGAAAAGTTTACTTGATAAATAAAGGCTTGAAAAGTACAGTTCCTCATCTTACTTAAACTGAAAGTAACTTTTAAAGGCAAATTGTCATGTTTTGTAACATTTTACATTAGAAAAGTACTTTTTCATTAACACAGGTCATATTTTAGATGTAGATATTTTGCATACATACATTAAGAAATCAGAGGCACATTCTTTTACAAAGCCTGTCTTTCAATATCCCATATTAGTGATTCAGGGTAATCTCTTATCTCTGTATGCTTGATATATCATGAACTTTTAAACATTGTTAAATATAATATGTTAATTCAACTTTTGACTTCTTTTCCTTTTCCCAAGGATGTTCCGAGTAACACCATGTTAAGTATGGGCCATGTTGTAACAACCAGTGTTGGAATGTGTGACATCGATATTAGACCTGTAAGTATACAAATGTGTACATACCACATGCAGTAATCAGCAATTTTGCCTGTCTGTCTATGTGTTTCCAACTAGCCTGTGGAATGTCAAGATGAAGTCTTATTTTTGAAAAGTTTGATGATCTTGATTAAATGAAGATACAAACTTTAAAGTGAAAATCCTGTTTTCTATAGATGCTACAACAAAAATTTTAACGTTTGTATGAACATGCATACTTATCATTTGGAAATAATTGGAATCGGAAAAACGTAGCTCTAAAATTAAAAACATTGTTTTTGAAATTTAGTACACACCTTTTGATAATTTGTGTATCAGTCATGTTTTCAGTTGAGTGACTATGTATAACTGTACCAACAATGCGTTGTGTTTATTACAGAGTTTATATAACAGTGTTATTTGTGTTGGAGGTACAAGTTTACTGAATGGTTTTACAGACAGACTTAACAGAGATCTCAGTAATAAAACACCAGCTGTAAGTTGGCGTTTGTTGAATTATTTGTACACTTTGGAAATGTGGTCATATATTGGTATCATCTCTGTCCAAATGGACGGATTTGGATGAAATTTTCGCAGTATTTTCTGTGTCAATTAATCATGGATATATTGTCTGCATTTTGCCATGTTACGCTCTGTCACACTGCATCATTGGGACTCTTGCACTCTTGTTTATCATCAGAGAACTTTTGCAAATAAATGCATACAGTTGACAGAGAGTTTTGCCCAATACACTTGATGAATGACATTGTTTATCTCTCCTTGACTAGCCTTTAAGTTGATGTGAAAATACTTTACATTTCATCATTGTGTAAATACATGGAATATGTTGCAATTAGGAAACACAAATTATTTAATATTTCTGCTAAATATTCTTCCATTTACATTTGCCCTGTTGCAGAATATGACTCTTAAACATGTATTACGGACAAAAGGTGTTACTTCTTTGTATTGTTTTGTTGAAATCCATATATCTTGTTTTTCGTTTTTTGTAGAATATGAGGTTAAAAATCATTGCAGCCACAGGGTCGTCAGAGAGAAGGTTCAGCAGCTGGATTGGGGGTTCTATACTCGGATCATTGGTAAGGAAAATGCTATTTACCTTCCTTACAGTGCAGCTGCCAAAGGGTATATGGTCGCATATTGTGTCTCCGACTTTTGTCTCCCACCAATGAATGGATAGATAATTGTGAGCCTAAGCTGGAGGCTCATCAAGGATATCATTGCAGGATTGAAAAGACAAATGACAGGAATCGATGGTAAAGGGCTCACAAATACTGTTAATAATGGTATTAATCCCAATTCAAACCATTTTCCCACTGGTCCTCGATCCTATACTACTCATATATAGGTCATTGATACTATAGATAGTAAACAAGCCCTGGTTTTGCCATCATTAAGCATTTCAAAGTATTGAAAGAAAAAGCTGATGAGAAGCACTTTCTCCTTTTCTCTCAATACCTTCTATGCTGCGATACAGGGTTCTGGAAAATTTTGGAAAAATTATAGGTCCATTCTGAGAGAAAACAAAGTACCTTTAAGGAATGATAGCTGCTTAAAAAGAATAGTCAAGATTCAATTTTCCCAAAATTTATTGGTGCCTAAAGTGAGTTAATCTCTTCCTATATTTTCCAAGACCATGCTAATTTTCAATTTGATTTCAATGATTTGTTACAATTGCTGTTTCCCTTAGTGACTGGACATGTCATTTGCCTAAATTGTTCACTGTTCCTTTTGTTTGTTTGATTGACAAATTTGAACTAAGATCTCGAATTATTTCTTCTTTTTGCAGGGCTCATTTCAACAGATGTGGATTTCCAAACAAGAATATGAAGAAGGGGGTAAAAACTGTGTGGAGCGCAAATGTCCCTGAACATTGTGGGAAAATGAAAACTTCTCTGTATAATTATGTGACTTACAAAACTACCCATGTGTTCATTAGGTCTATGATTCATACTGCATACATGTGAAGAGTGACTGTAATATGTCCTAAGATAAAAAGAGTTGAATATTCACAAGAAAGAATGGACAGGGAAAAAAGAATAGACACTCACACGGTGGATAATCATGTGATGCAATAATTACCGAATATCTTCAATAACTTTGTTAATTCGGGACCGATTTGAATTTGGTTTGAAGCAGAGAATGTTGACGTAACGCATTAGATGGACGTGGTTGATTTTTGTAAAATCAACAGATAAAAAATTTTGGTTTATCTTTAATAACTTTTTATCAGTTGATTTTTTTTTTTAAATTTACCACATCCATGTTATTCCTGACATTTTTCCACATTCTCTGCTTCAAACCGAATTCAAATTGGTCAAGTATTGACAAAGTTATTGAAGATTATCTGAAATTCTAAGTCAGGTGATTATACACTGTGACTCAAGATAGAGAAAATTGACTGAAAATAAAAAAGAAAAGAATCACATTGTTAGTCTTTGCAGGGTGAACTAGCATCATTTATGTTGAATGTGACATTTGTAGACAAATGTCTGGCAATTCATAAGCAGATGATTTTGGATTAACACTTTCCCAAACGGCAAAATTTTAGGGTGGTCAAATTCAAAGACTGCCACAAATGACAAAATGGAAGGTATTGAAAATATAATTAGTGTAAAATATGGCATAGAAAATATTGAGACAAAAGGACAAACTGCTGGTTATCAGCAGTTTCTTCTTTTGTTTCAATGTTTTCCAAGGCCT
Organism: Fragum sueziense; assembly: GCA_963680895.1. Lineage (NCBI taxonomy): Eukaryota > Metazoa > Mollusca > Bivalvia > Cardiida > Cardiidae > Fragum > Fragum sueziense. The sequence goes on along the minus strand of OY804602.1, from coordinate 47,016,018 downwards.
TTTATATTAGGGACGTCAAAACCAGGTCTTGTTTGGGAAAGGGGTAATTGGGACATCATAACTATTAACCCATGCCCACACAGTGACGCTTTTTGACGCCCCTCGTTAAAAAAGGCTTGGGAAAACATTGTGATAAATGAAGAAATTGCTTGTGACAAGCAATTTCTTCATTTGCCATAATGTTTTCTTATCTAAATAAAAGTATTTTTAAAATTTCATCAACTTGAAATGGTCGTCTGCAACACCTTTTAAACTAGACCACTCACAAATTTTGCTGTGTTGGAGTGGGTTAATGCATCTGTCAGAAAATGCGTTTTTCTTTGCCAAAAAGAAAAGTAGGTATAAAATACAATAAATCATTTCAAGAACATGGGGCTTGTATTATCAACAATCTTACGTCCAATTATGGACGGGAAATCATAATGGTGAATTTTGTCATATCATCATTGATAATACCCGCCCATTGTTATCGTATTGTAGCTCTTTTTCAAGCTAGAGTTGTTAAAATTTCAAACTATTTTTCATTTCTTACATATCGCTGCTTTTCAACCAAAACCTCATAACTGCAGCTTAAAAAGTTGAAAAGTGAATATATGATAAAACTGTTGATACTATTTGTCGTTGTAAATGCAAAACCTTGTATCTCGTTTTTGGAAGATTTTAAAGGGGAAGGTAAAAAGTGTTAATAACTTATCCTAAACTGAAAGGCTTTACTTGAAATTTGGACATATTGTTCACAAATAATGTTTCATTAATACTGATTAGTAAATATATCTCAAATCTTTAAGAATTGTCTTAACAGGACACACAAGATTATACTCTGAAAATCGCAGAAATCGGCATACGAGGTTTTGCATTTACACGGACATATTGATCTGACTAAATTTTGTCTTTTTGTGTTGAAATAAATGTACATATATGTGACACAACGAATTTGACTAATATTATTAATGCCTTTACTGATGGAAACCCTTCTTTTCATGAATGATTTAGTTAACCCTTTCCCAAACTATACCTGGTTTTGGCGTCCCTGACAGAAAAGACTTGGGAAATCATTTAGACAAAAGAAGAAAATGCTGATGATAAGCATTTTCTCCTTTTGCCTCAATATTTTTATGCTGTTTTCTACTCATATCAAACCTTTATCAGCATCCATTTAGTTGTCTTTTGCAGATATTTTAACTAGGCCACCTTCAATTTTCTTAAATTTTGCCGTTTGGGAAATGGTTATTGTCATAGTCCCCTTCTCCATTTCTGCAGTATTTGTGAGCGATCTAAGGCTTTCTCTTTGGAAGTCATGAAAACTGAGTTTATTTTTATGCTCCCCGAAAAAATTTCGGGGGAGCATATAGTCGCCACGCTGTCCGTCCGTCCGTCCGTGTGTCCGTCCGTCCGTCCGTCCGTCCACAGCCACATCTCAGCAACCCTTGGACCAAATTCAATGAAACTTCACATGTGAACTCCCTGGGTCAATACCTAGGGACCTTTTTCTCCGTTTGTAAATTTAAGGCTGCGTCATAGAAAAAGGGGCCTTAGTGTAAAAATTAGTTTTTCTCTTATTTCTCTTCATCTAATGGGCAGAATTTAATGAAATTTTGTGCTCATTTAATAAATAGGATGTTCTAGACCATATTCTATAAATAATGTGTGTACAAAAAAGCTGTCATGGGAAAAGGGGGCTTAATGTATGATAGTCTTTATTTTGTGACAAACACTTATTCGGGGAGCATAATCCGTCTGTGACGGCTCTTGTATGAAAAGGGTATTTAAGAATAGAATACTTGTTATTCTATTCTTGATTTAAATTACCACATTTGAAACATATTTTGAGCAGAGGTAAAGTACAAAGTATCAAAGTACAGAAAGTTTTGTTTATTCTGAGTGATTGATGTCTACTTTATCACGGTGGATAATCACGTGATACAATATTTTCAGAAAATCTTCAATAATTTTGTAATAACTGGACCGTTTGAATTCGGTTTGAAGCAGAGAATGAGGACAGACATCACACATTATATGGGCGTGGTTAATTTTTGAAAAATCAACTGATAAAAAAGTTATTGAAGATAAACCAAAATTTTGGTTTATCTTCAATAACTTTTTTATCAGTTGATTTTTCAAAAATCCAACACGTCCAGCGCATTCCTGACATTTTCCCACCTTCTCTGCTTTAAACCGAATTCAAATTGGTCAAGTATTAAAAGAGATATTGAAGATTATCGGAAATTCTGAGTCACATGATTATACACCGTGTTTATTGCACTTCAAACTTAATCGACAATGTGTGGATTGCATATTCGATCTATCAACAGTATTGTGCAATGTTGTAAAAGTCAACAACATTAATATTATGAGATATTTGAACATCAAAAGGTATTATGTAACAACAAATATTAGTAAAACACTTCAGTTTCTAATACTGACACAAGTTGACCCTTGTCAAGCTGATCACTCACTCACTCACTATCCTGTTTTGATTATCCAGGCCGTTGATTAGTCCTCTACAGAGGGTGGGGCCTGGCTGCCCAGTTGCGATCTGAGTCTACCTCTCCAAATTTGTCGGTCGAAGGGGTTTACATTCGTCAATCCTACTGCCTCGCGGTCTCTCTTCACCATCTCTTCCCTTGTCAGTTTTGGTCTCCCGCGTCCTTTGTGTTCCTGTACTTGAATGGATCGAAATCGATCCTAGATCAATTTATGTACAGAAGAAAAATAGACTATGATCAGCCTGCTTAAAGATTTACATTTGATGTAGGATCTGGAAAAAGGGTTTTATAGCATTTAATTTTAAAGGCATATGCTTCATGGTAAGTCTGTGCCTAAAAGCAGTCTGACTGGGATCCATATTGGTGTATAACAGTTGCTACAGTTCACGAATAAGCTATTGGAGACCAACAAGGTTCATGATCAGACTGCATGTATACAAAGGCTGATCTTGTACCATGTTGGACTCAAAAGCCTAAAGGGACATTTTTCAAGATCCTGGTTCATTTTTATTGCACTTTCATGATCATAACATTATTATATAGAAAAATGTAGAGACAAAGTTGTTTCCTTCGTCTAAATTCAAATGAGAATGATCATCTGAATGATTATAATAGTCTTTCTAGCTTAACCCTTGTCTTGCTGCTTTAAATTTTGTTTCAAACAAATTGCCAATTTAAAAAGACATTTCAGAATGTTTTTCTGAAGTTTTTGCCACAATAATTGAGTAGAAAGTGGGCAGTGTAGGCTAAGGTCAAATTGCATGTCTGTACTGTCTGTCAAAGCTTTTGCCATTACTGGAAAATGAGGCAAACAGAATGAGGAGGGTTAAGACTTTGTTGGTGCTTCAAAAAAGGGTCAATTACCAATAACTGCAGTTATGCAAATGAAATTAAATTTGACAATATTTGAACATCAAAAGTTCTTTCGTAATCACAAATGTTTGTACAACACTTCAGTGTGCAATACTGACACAAGAACATGATAATCTTCAAATGGTGTTTTATAAGAACATGATGGGATAGCATGTAAAAAATTTCTTGAACGTGTAAGGTATTTCTCTTTCTTTATTAGCAAATTCTTAGTTTTGATGATAAAGATATGATGTTGACCTAGGTTTTATATCTAAAAACTGCAATTATGCAAATGAAATTTGACTATTAAAAAGTCTTACATAATAACAAAGATTAGTACAACACTTTTAACCCTTTCCCAAACAAGACCTGGTTTTGACTTCCTTTTATATATTAGGCTTGGGAAAACATTGAGGCAAAAGAAGAAACTGCTGATAACCAGCAGTTTCTCCTTTTGCCCCAATATTTTCTGTGCTACATTGTACACAAATCTTACCTTTATCAACACACATTTTGATGTATGTAGGAACTTCCAAAAAGAAATTATCATTTTTTTTGTCATTTTGGAAAGGGTTAATATGCAATACTGGCACAAGAACAACCAACTTCATTGATAAGCTTCAAAGGGCTAAGATAGGAATACAGTGGGAAAACTGTTAAATTAGTGTTCATATCTCTTGCTATATCTTTGACTATGTTTGGGATTTGAAGTATTTCAAGCCACTGTTCCGATAATCCGAATTTCTTAATCTTTTACAGTTAATTGAAGTGTCCGTGTAGGTCAGACTGACTCTGTCCACTTGTTGGTCAGTACTTCAGAGACTGATAACAATCAATGGTCATTCAAACATAATCCTAAATGGGAATTAATAAAATAGATTTCCCTATCACGACCATTTATTGTCTTAAATTGCATGATTATTGATAAAGATCAGTGATGTTTCTAGGGTGCAGGATTGTGGGGCAAAAATTGGAAGGTTGGTATATTCAAAGCTGTTGCAGAAAACAATTTGAACTTAATGAAATTTTACATTTTTTGGCCTTTAATTGTAAAAACATTGTGGGAAATGCAGAAATTGCTTGTCACAAGCAATTTCTTCATTTTCCACATTGTTTTCCAAAGTTTTTTTCTCATAGGGCGTCTGAAGTCGTCATTATGTGGGAATGGGTCAAAGTATTTTAAGCATCTGTTATGATAATCAGAAAGAAGTTTTATATCTTTAACAGTTAAGTTAAAGATAATCATTTACGATATGATGTTATCCTAGATTTTCAGTTTTGGTAGTTTGATTGAAGTTTCCCTAAAGGTCAGTCTGACTTTGTCCACTTGTTGGTCAAGGCTTAGGACACTGATAACAAAACAGTTATAGAAAGAGAGGAAGGGATCTCCTTTATAGAGTGTATTTATGGTCTTTATTTACTATCTAAAAGACGCAGTTGCTTTCATAGTTCTTTAACCCTTTCCCAAATGGCAAAATTTTAAGGTGATCCACTTCAAAAACTGCCACAAACACCTCAAACTTCATCAATATTTTTATGATTTGAGAGTGTCAAAATTCAGTTTCGACTTTAAATCCATTAGGTTTTAAGATTTTTAACACTTCTCCAAAAATATGCTTTCATTACTGAAGGAAATTATCCCTTTCCCAAACGAGACCTGGTTTTGATGCCCCTGATAGAATTTAATTGGGAATCATTTAGATCAGCATTTTCTCCATTTGTGTCAATGTTTTCAGTGCTATAATATTTATGAATTCTACCTCAGGTAACATCCATTTTGTCCTCTGCATAAGTTTTCAAATGAAATCACCCTAAAACTTTGCTGTTTTGGAAAGGGTTAACCCTTTACCAAATGCGAAATTTAGACATGCCCAAATTCAAAGATGTTGCAGACGACATTTTCAAGTTGATGAAATTTAGAAATATTTCCACTTTGGTTTGGAAAACAATGTAGAAAAGCAATTTCTTCATTTTCCACAGTGTTTTCCCAAGCCTTATCTTGTGAGGTAGTCAAAAAGCGTCACTGTGCAGAAATGGGTTAACAATACAGTTGAAGTGCTTGTACAAAGTCAGTTTGACTTTGTCACCCGATGACCATGCATGGACACTCAACGGGGGATCTCTTTATCACAGCCCTTTGATAATGACCAGCCCCCTAACTTTTCTCCGTTTACAACAAAATGGATCCTCATAAAATCCTACATTTCTTTATTGGTGCACATTTGTGCATGATGGATGATCTTGTGAAATAAAAGCCATGATGAGTTATAGTCCAAAGTCAGTATGACAAGACTAAAAAAATAGTTAAACGTAATCAGATCTGTGGATGCAGCGATTGTTCAACTGGACGAAAGTCTGCCTTGCTTCAGCCTTCCACAAATAGCCAAAAATCGGACTGTTCCAATTTGAAAGAGCAGCAGATGATAAAATGGAAGCTAATGGTAAAAGGAGCCATGTAAATTATTGAGACCAAAGCGATTGTGCAAGGAACCACAATGAACCTCACAAATATTGTTGTCAGTATTGGTATCATCATTTTTTTCCCCCAGGGCAGTTATCAAATTATTTAGGATCTTTCACTCAAGTCTTGGATTCATTTACATCTGTGCATGCAAAATTTGAATACAGAGATTATCCAAGTGGTCAGAAAACAGTCTGATAAGGGTCAACAATTGATTTCAAGTTGTTTGTGATTGTGCAAGGACCCAAAATAAACCGCCTCAATATTTCAGTCTTTGATGATATCAGCTGTTTTGTTGTACTGGACAGTGACTGGACAATAGATGACCCGCTTTACCATTTTTAGCTCGACTTTTCGAAGAAAATGAGAGCTTATACTGTCACCCGGGCGTCGGCGTTGGCGTTGCAACAAAGGTTAAAGTTTTTTCAAACATCAATAACCTGCATACTATCAAAGGGATTCAACCCAAACTTGGAATACTTATTCACCATCACACCCTCTACCTTACTATCAGGGCCCATGACCCTGGCTCCACTATATTTGGAGTTATGCCCCCTTTATACTTAGCAACTTAGAAAGTCCAGCACTTAGAAAGTCGAGCGCGCTGTCTTCGGACAGCTCTTGTCATGCGTTAGAAAAACAGACAATGTTGACCCAAGATCAGACTGCACATTATGTGCAGACTGATCTTTGGTCTACATTTTCTGCAAAAGCTCTTCTTAACATCAATGATTTTAGATCATCTCAAGTGTTTATAATTGTGCAAGAACCCAAGTTTACAGACAGTAGAAATTATTCTTTATTGATTGGTGCACCTTAGTGCAAACTGAACATGATTAAATGGTCTGAAGTCACCCTGACAAGAGCCAACAAGTGTTTGTGATTGTGCGAGGACCCAAAATAAACCGCCTCAATATTTTTGTCTTTGATGATATCAGCTGTTTTGTTGTACTGGACAGTGATTGGACAATAGATGACCCGCTTGACCGTTTGATCCGTAATCATCTTCAGAGTGGACAAGATGACTTCTGTCCTTCTAAAACTCTTTGCTAGACAATGTTACAAGCTTTGTCAATTTGTGAAACACAGTCATGTAACTTATATTAAAAGAGCTTTGATCGTTTCACAAAAAGCAAAAGGGTAGTCCAATCTAAAGCTGCTGCACATGGCAGGATTTTTGTAAAATATAACACAGAAAATATTGAGGCAAAAGGAGAAAATGCTGATTATCAGCAATCTTCTTATGCCTCAATATTTTCCTGAGTCTATTCTATTAGGGAAGTTATGTGCAGGACTTGTTTGTGACAGGTTTAAAAGAGCATTAATTTTTGCAAGACAGTTTCATTTTTTAGGACATTTTCACCCTATCAAAACAACAGAATATTACTCTTGTCCATATTCAAAGGTTTAGCAGATAACAAACTGATGCCTGGAAAACATAGAGGGAAGATGAGAAATGATGGTTTCTTCTTTTCTATCAATGTTTTCTACAATATTCACTATCAAGGGTGTCAAAAACCAGACCATGATTCTGATAGGTTTGAAAATATAGTATAAATACAAAAGTGTGTTTATGATATTTTTTATTCTCATATTTTGAGAGATTCATTTTATGCCACAAAAATATTGCCACTCAAAACACAACTTAAAGTAAGATGACTTCTAGCTAAATTAAATTCCAATACTTTTTAATGGATGTTATTTTCTTGAAGAACATTTTGAGGAAAAGAAAATTGGTGACTGGTCCAAACACCATGACAAGTAAATGTAAGTAAAACCAGAATACTAATTACTTGTATATATTAGAAAACATTGATGGAAAAGCAGAAAATGCTGATGATCAGCATTTTCTTCTTTTCACTCGATGTTTTCCAATTACATGTATTGAGATTTTCATCCTAACTGTAAAACCTGTATTATAAACACTTACAATTGCAAAATTAAATGAACAAGATGGATTTTCTCTCTTTGTCAAAAATAAAATTATGTGCTAGAAATCATCTTTCAAGTTGTTTCCTTCATCTTAACTTAAAAATACAAATTAAAAGTTTTATAAATATATACATTTTCTACAATATTTACACACAAAAAACTAAAAGCCTTTGTAGGTGACAAAATACTGTAAATATTCATGCTTTTCAACAAAAACCTTGTAACTGCAGCTTGTTTTAAGCTGCAGCTACAAGGTTTTTGTTGAAATACTATGATATATTGCTATCACTTCTATTTACTTATTTATTTATTACTTATTACTTATCTATTTATTTGTTTTTGTTTTCCTACTGAGGAGTCTGCACAAAATCATGGTAAGTGCGTTTGAGATTTTATGCATTTACAATAATTTTGCATACCTTTTAAAGTACATGACTTTGTGTGTCACATCACCATACAAAAATTTCAAGAAATATATAATTATTCTTTTCAGCCTTAGTAGTTGGACCATTTTTGTTTTGAAACCTTTTATTTCAGTTGATTTTGATAGTCTGAATTGTTTCTTATTCCACAATATTTTATAGATTCAATTCAAATATTTCACTTACGGATATTATTATAGCCATATATTGTTCCTTTTCAATGAAACCTTGTAACTGCAGCTTGTTTTAAGCTGCAGTTACAAGATTTTTGTTGAAAAGCAATGATATGAGACATGACACACAAATATCTGCCTTCACATCAGTATAGGTCATGATAATTGACCTGGCAGAGCAGCCCATGTTAATCGATAGGGATGCTTTGCCAGGTCATTTATCGTGAGCTAAACTTTACACAAATTTACACTTTACACTATTTACAGAAATTTACACCATAATACAGACTGTCCTACGAGTCTATGCAACACAAAATCGCAATTATTTGGACAGTAACCTGAAAATGTCAAGTATCACAGTTTTGCCTTTGTTGATTTCTCGAAAAACAGTTCTCGTCACTGGGCTTACAAAACCATTCATCGCTTTTCAACAAAAACCTCGTAACTGCAGCTTGTTTTAAGCTGCAGTTACGAGGTTTTCATTGAAAAGCAGTGCAATGGTTAAACCCTTTCCAGATGACATAATTTAAGACAGATTTGTACTCAAAGGTATTGCAGATGACAAAGTAAATGTTGAAACAGTGATATAGAAAACTTTGAGGGAAATGCCAAAAATACTGTCCTCATTTTCTACCTTTCCACCAATGTTTCCAGTAATTCAAATGGACGATGAAACTTCAAACAGTTTTGGAAAGGGTGAATAGCCTCTCGATTACATTGTAGAATATGTTCAGTGTGCGATTGTTGAAAATTTTGTGGAAATTGCCAGCACAAGCCCTCGTCGTAAGCCAGCAAGAGTTTCTTCTTCAGCCACCCAAATTCCATTTCCGTCAAGGCTATGCAGCTCAGCTATGAACCTATTGGATAGACTTTCTCCATTGAGTCCAGCTGGTTTTTCGTTTAACGCAGCATGTATTGTCACTGTTTCACACTCGCTGGGCTTCTGTGATGACCTTGAATTGTTGATACATGGGTTCTGTGATCTGTCCATCCTTTATGAGAGAACTGGTGTAAACTGAAAAGAGAAAAGGAAAATTGTCATGTAATTGATGTTATAAGTGAAAATAAATAGAATAATACATTGTCACTTTTCAAGGAAAACCTTTTGACTGCAGCTTATAATAAGCTGCAGTTACGAGGTTTTCGTTGAAAAGCAGCAACATGCTGTACTTCAGAATGTTGCGTCCTTTCACAGAGAACTTTTTTTGTCAAATTTTCATTTGTCAGTATTTTTGCAAAACCTCGTAACTACAGTTCAATTAAATCTGTAGTTACAAGATTTTGGGATGATACTGGCTATATGATGTGACACATTTTATTTATCTTAGCCCATTCCAACACAGTGACGCCTTTTGACACCCCATTAGATAAATCGTTTAGAAAACATTGTGGAAAATGAAGAAATTGCTTGTGACAAGCAATTTCTTCATTTCCCACAATGTTTTCTATCCAAAAAGTTATACAATTTTAGAATTTCATCATGTTGAAAATGTCGTCTGCGACTTCTTTCAAATTGGACTACCCCAAAATTTTGTCATCTGGTAATGGGTTAGTAGGGATAGTAACAAATTGACACCGAAGCAGGGTCTCAATGTATTAGTTTATATCTTCTCCCGTTTCAAATAGGTCCCTGTGATGAATGATAAAAAAATATTGCTTTGAAACCAAATCCCTATCATTTTTGTATCTATTTAACCCTCTAGCTTTCAATCTTGTTACGATAATCATCAGGCAAATGCTTTAGGTACAGAAAATTATAATACATTTACTGAACAAAATTATAATACATTAATACTTTTTCAAGCAAGAAAAGATGAGACAGGTTAGATTTCAAAGCAATTGAAGAATATATTTGAAGGGATTTTTTGTATATTATCTATTATAATTGTGTTGAAAATGGAGAGGGGAAAGTCACAGCTTTTAGCTGGCTTTTGTTATTTTAATGCATTTTACTAATTTCATAACTATCAAGGTATCTTACTTTCCAAGTGTTACAAATTTCTTATCATATTGACAAAAAGTAAGTTTAAATTAAAAAAGATGAAATTGTTGTCCCTTATTTAAGATTAAGAGATGGTTGTTCATTCACAGATGTTTGTTTAAAGCAGTTGCAGAAGATTAAATGGTTGTAAAATATATAGCGCACAAAATATTGAGGTTAAAGGAAAAAATGTTGATTTTAAACTTCTTTTGCCACAATTTTTTACAATGCTTTTTCTATTAGATGCATTAAATTGATGTCTTGTTTGGGAAAGCGTAGAGCTGCCACTATAGGACATTATCATTTTTTGAGCAATTCGTTCTCAAACATTATTCGAAAAAAAATTATTTAGAAATCTCAATCATTGCATATCATGGTATGTATGGCATGTATCTTTTTCTACGATTAAACACCCGTCCTTTTGTAATTTCACTCACGTTGACGACTACTTATGCTTCATTATGTATCGTGGGTGTAGCGTTTCATCCCGTTAATGGACCAAATTCAAATATCTCTTAACCCTTTCATAAACAAGACCTTGTTTTGACATCCCTGTAGAAGACTTGGTAAAACATTGAGGCAAAAGGAGAAAATTCTGATACCCAGCATTTTCTCCTTTTCCGTCAAGGTTTTCTGCACTGTATTCTACACAAATCTTATCTCTCTTAGAATCCATTTCATCAACTGCAGCAGCTTCAAAAATGGATCATCCTAATTTTCTGTCGTTTGGGAAAGAGTAAATTTATGACCAAATTTAAATACCTCTTTACGTAAATACATACATTTTTTCTTATAAATATGTAATTTAGATACATACAAATTTGCTATATCATCTTCCATATGACAACATTTTATCTGATCCAAAATTGAAAGTTACAAAAAAATAGTAATTAATACATGTATAACCAACTAGCATAATTATTATAATGCTAAATAGTAGAAAGAATAGCTTTTCCCTTGTTGCAGCATTTCAAGTTGCTTTGTTACATTTATTTTGTTGACCAAAGGTGCTAAAAGCCAAAACCAATTTTGACAATGTCCAGAGGCGGTCACTGACAATTGAATTTGTTTTGTTTAACCCTTTCCCGACCAAAACAAAGCAAAAGGACTTTTGTCAAGTCTTTTGAAATAGACAGGAACGAATAAATTGATCTTAATGAGTTAGAAATTTCTTCTTTTCCTCCATTATTTCAACAAAAAAAACTTATGTTTTCTTTCCTTCGTTCAATTTCTTTTATTCCCTAAAAAAGAACATATCAAATAATGTTGAGTCAAACTAAATTTTGCTGTCCGGGGAAAGGTCTCAAGAAGGTCACCCACGATTACAATTGCTATGGTAATTGTTTAGGTTAAAAAATCCACTTGTTGATGGCAATCAGATAAGAAGCGGACAACAAAGGGCCGTATTATTTGTGTCAATAAAGCTGGTTACGGTAATTGTTGTTCTGTCATAACAGTAACATTCCGACTCATGACTCAACTGTAATCCTAGAATAGCCAGCAATAGCCATGGCTTAACATATTACCAGACACCGCAGACAGTAAAAATATTAACTGCTCTAATTTGAAAGGAGTTGCAGAAGACAAAATTTGATACCAAAAGAAGAAAATGTGCATTTTGTAGCTTAGAAAACATTGAGGCAAAAGGAGAAAATGCTGATTATCAGCATTTTCTTCTTTTGTCTCAATGTTTTCCAAAGCATTTCCTATTAAGGATATTACAACAGGTTACGGTAGTTGTTCATCTGTCATTAACAGTAACATTCCGACTCATGACTCAACTGTAATCCTAGAACAGCCACGGCTAAGTCATTATAATTCTGAAATGGTCTGCCTTTTTAGGTAGAAAACATTGCAGGAAATGAAGAAATTACGTATTATTTGTAGCAATAAAGCTGGTTACAGTAATTGTTGTTCTGTCATAACATTAACATTCCGACTCATGACTCAACTGTAATCCTAGAATAGCCAGAAATAACCATGGCTTAACATATTACCAGACACCGCAGACAGTAAAAATATTAACTGCTCTAATTTGAAAGGAGTTGCAGAAGACAAAAGTTAAACCAAAAGAAGAAAATGTGCATTTTGTAGCTTAGAAAACATTGAGGCAAAAGAAGAAAATGCTGATTATCAGCATTTTCTTCTTTTGTCTCAATGTTTTCCAAAGCATTTCCTATTAAGGATATTACAACAGGTTACGGTAATTGTTCATCTGTCATTGACAGTAGCATTCCGACTCATGACTCAACTGTAATCCTAGAACAGCCAGGGCTAATTATGCAATGTTGCTAAAAACAAGCAATGGTAAATGTTTTCTTTCCTTGTATTTGAATATGAAAATAATTTGAATAACATATTTTTTGCAAAAGAAGCACTTTTTCCTAGTGAACCATCATCAGATAATTTAGACAGTATATTTTCGTCCTATCAATAAAATGTGAGTCAGGAATCTATGTATTTAGAATGTTAGAATATTTGCCTAAAAACCTTACATTTATCATACACAAAACTAAAGACACAAATCAAAAGAAAGGAAATGAAAATAGCCATGACAAAAAGAAAGTTTAAATGGGATTAGAATTACCAAAAGTGGATAATTATTGAAGGTGAAATGGCATTCCATTCCGGTATAGAAAGATAGAAATCTTCAGTTAAAACGGTGATTTATTTAGTGTTCGACAATTACAGAAACATTTAGTCTTCTGTCACATTTTTGTCAAATTCAGCATAAATTTAATTATATGCCAATTAACATTTCTCAATTTAAGGTGCACCTTACAATGTTTTAATGCTTTAATGGGTATACAGCATCAATGACCATAACTTTCTAGGATGGATAATAATTGAAAAATAGACAAAAAGAGTAACATGCAAGTGATATATGTGCATATAATTTGACAATCTTTTAGTGAAAATATCAAGTCAAGTCCAAAGTTGAAGGGGTTCTATTCAATTTAGAAATTCTCATTTAAAACAACATTTTGTATTCTGTAAGTTTTAGAGTGAAAGAATGAAAAGACATGGTTTTGTCTTTCTACATTAAAATAAATCTCCTTTTATTTTTACTTTTTTCAGCTGACATCACATGTACATAATTTGGTCATAAAAGATGCAAGGGGCTGATTATGAAAGGCTAGCCAGGAGGTATACGTGAGACATGTTGGGTGCAACTTGTAACCAGTGACTTCTTTGTTACCATAAAAGTTGACATTAAAAGATTCGGGGATGGCCGAGACTGTTTATCTAATTATATGTCACACCGCAACTAAAAACTATAAAACCTACTGTCTCCGATATTTCAGTGTTTTATTGACATGTAAATTGATTTTTCATCGATAATTTGCAGCCTGTCTTTATCATCTTTGTATCTGAGTCATCCAACGTTTTTACTATCTCACCTTTTTAGTCTGTTAAAAAAAATTTATTCTGAATTTGAACTGTTAATCCTTTTTAGACCTGTTTTTGATGTCCCTGTTCAAAAAAGGCCCATGGAATGGTTATGCATTGAGAGAAAACATACAAAAGCTGATGCTCTATCTGCCAAAGTCTGACATGTCTATAGCACTGGTCCCTGTTCATGATCATGTTTCAAAGAGTTATATCTTTAATGACCTTGGAAATACATGGTACAAGTTAATAATGCTAAAATTAACAAACAACCACTCAAAATAGGACAGCATCCTTTTTGTGAATTTTACTTTTGTGGCTAGATAATTTGATTGATAAAGGGCAGACATAGAGAAGGCAGAAAAGACATGAAAAGCGAGCACTTAGCGATCATCAGATGAACAGGTCAAAAGGTTGAAGACTTAAAGATCACAAAGGGCAATAAATTTACCTTTAGAAAGTCTTGACCAGAGCTTACAAAAAAGTCTAAAATTAACTAATTAGAACCCGAAACTCGCTAAAAGCACTCAGTTAAATGAAGCAATTAAAGTTAGGGAAAGTAGTAATTTAAGTTTTTTCAAGTTGAATACTTATTATCACATTACAAGTACAGGGACGTTGAAAAGAGATACATTTTTTGTCATTTCTAGCAGCTTTTTTAGATTGAAAATGTGTCTACATTTTCAGTCGTCACCAAATATGTTTCGAAACTTCGAATTGTTTGTTAGTTTTCAAAAATCTATTTAATGGAAAAGTTCCTGTACGATTAAATCAATTTAAAAGCAGACTGTGAAATACAAGATCAGAGCCGCGTTCTTTGGAGCGAGATTTTTTAAGATTTCTTAAGATGTTTTTGATAAAGCGTTTTTAAGACCGAGACTTTGACGGAGCTGTTCCAAATGCTCCATATTTATACAAATGTCGTCATCATGACATCATTTGTATATTTAGTATGGAGCATTCGGAACACCGCGGTTAATGAATTATGGAGCGTTTGGAACAACTCGGTCAACTCTCTTTTATATTTGTTGTATTGTTTCTATAGAGTTGACCGAGAGGTTCCACACGAAGTATAGGGTAATGGCGCCTCCCATTGAGCGTCTTAAAAATCTTGCTATAAAGAACGCTTTATCCTAAAATATCTTAGGAAATTTTAAGATTTCTCAAGAAATCTCGCTCTAAAGAACACGCCTCACTGCCACGGATCCAGGATTTCTGTGAGGGGGGTTCGTTTTCCTAGAATAACACAAAATTTACTGAATTTCTGCATGAATATAAAATAATTTGGCTTCAGAGGGGGGTTTGTTTGAACCCCCCGAACCCCCTCTGGATCCGCCACAGCCTCAGACTGCACATATGCACAGAGTGCCAGTCTCCCAGACTGATCTTCACCTAAGCTGCTTTCCAAACTAGAAATGTTTGTGATATATCTAACATGAAGCCTGACAGTAGTTGAAAAAGAAGGGGAGGCAAACTTGCAAAGTGAAGAAAAAGTGTTAAAATTGCATTCAGTTGCCATGTAAGAATTTTGCAGGACTGAAAAGTCATCATATAACAAATGTTTTGTCAAAGAAAGAAAAGGGAGACAGGCAAAAAATCAAAGTTTTAAAGTCACGAAAAAGGTTTTGCATTCAGTTGCAATTCAAGATTTTTGAAAGACTATCTCCTGTTATGGACGCATTCAATTTACGGGTTTTAAGAAACCTTAATTGAGTGTGAAGATGGAAGTTAATGGGGCCCTGGGACCCTAAAGGTCGCAGGGGTTAGGGGTCTAAAGACCCGCAGTGTCATATTACAAGTTTTGGGCCTTAAAGGCTTCGAATGACACAAAATAATTTTTGTAACTGGCCAGTGGGCTGGGCTAACATTCTTTCGAACATTTTGTAACTGCTTTCTGAACCCTTTTAGCACTTTAGTTTCCTAAACAATTCAAAGATTTAGACATGCATGCATTAAACAATATTTAACCACTTTCTAAAAGAGACCAAAAATTTTCTGCTTTTCTAGCAATATTTTATAAACATTTATCTAGCTAAAATATAGGTGCTACAGTGCTCTAAGTGATTTTAGTCTTAAAATACAATGTTCCTTTTCTGACTGTGCTTGGTCTCGTCTTATTCTTTAATATTTTTCACATGAATTTTTTTTAAGGTTTTAACATGAAGGATTCAAGGTATCCTGTAAAAAATTTGAGATTTGCGTGATGGGAAAGGGAAATTAGAGGTTTAATTCATTTGAATACAGCAATTAGTAAATTTTCATGAGTAATTGAGTAGCAAACAGAAGTGTAGGATAACTTTTCCATTCATAAAACACGCAAATTTCTGTTATAAAATTTGTTAAAACTAATGTTTCCCAAGGACTATGAAAAAAAATCCAATTAATGTTTTTGAAAATTTCATCTTTCCAGAATGAAAATTTGTTTTCAAGCATTAAAAGCATTATTTCATTGAAATTAATAAAATGTTATCAATGTCCCTGAAAGACATGAATTTGTGCTTTTCACCATTATTTCTTCTAATTCATTCTTAAAATATATCTTCTACTGCATCTTATTTCCAAGCTTGAAGGATTTTTGGCAAGAACTAGAGGCATTCAAATCTGCTCTTAGGTGGAAAATGGTTCTTTTTAGTCATTGAATTTACAATAAGATCCGGATCTTCCCTGTGAACAAACCTTAAGGTTAATTAAGATTTTTCCGTTAGCGGAATGACAAAGCCACAGGAAGTGTTTCAGTGGAAACAATGCGATGATCTTCATGCTTCCTAGACTGTCAAGTGATTTTCAATAGTTATGTAATTGCCCATAAAAAGTATCAAATATCCACATTGTCTATTTTGAAAGCTGTTAATCTTCTTTCTCATGATGTTATGACAATCCTCATCTAAACCATTGCCTCACAATAAAATGGAGATTGCTCTTTGGGTATCAGACTTAATACTGCTACACCATCCCTGATTTTCATGTTGGGTTGGGGGGTTTTTGAGAAAAATTTGCAATCAGCATTTTATTAACCCCTTTCTTGTAACTAGACTTTGTTTCTATGCCATTAACTCAGATATTACTAATTGAATATCATATCATAGCTTTTCAAAGACAAGAGCCGTCAGAGACGGACAATGCTCCCCGAATAAGGCATTGTCACAATAAATATATGCCATGCGGAGCTAATATAAAGCTAACAAATGTTAAGCCCCCTTTTTCCATGACATATTTTGTATACGCAAATTTTAAATAGTTTATTGTCAAGGGCATCTGATTTGCTACTCAAATATGGAATTTCATCAAATTCTGATATTAGACTAGCAGAAATTAGAGAAAAACTGTATTTAACCTTAAGTCCCCTTTTCCCATGACGAGGCCTCAAATCCAAAAACTGGGAAAATTACAACGGCATTTTGTCATAGGGAGTTCACATGGTAAGTTTCATTTGATTTGGCCCAAGGGTTATGGAGATATCGCTTCGGACGGACGGACGGACGGACGGACAGACGAAACGGCGACTATATGCTCTCCCTTCGGGGAGCATAAAAACCTCGTAACTGCAGCTTAAAACAAGCTGCAGTTATGAGGTTTTCGTTGAAAAGCATCAACATGTTCATGTAATGTACTTTGTTGTATTTTTGTGTTTCAATATTATTAATGAATTTAGATATCAGTCTAAATTTTATAAATTGGGGATGGTACACACAATTTGAAAAGACAATTCATTCAATATTTTCCTTTACCCATGAAATGAATGTGACTGTCCCAGTCCCACAATACAAATTCTTACACAACAATCATCGTTTTGTTTCTACTCAAATCATCAGATTGTAACAAGACACCGTTAAATTGACTATATTGTTAACCGGTTCATGGTCTACCTATTTCGAAATTTTCCCACCTCTCAAATCTTACCACTTCCCTCTTACAACCTCTTACAACCCTTGCAGGGCTTTTCTTCCTTCTAAAACAGAGGCTGAAATTCGGTGGCTTCCCAATTGGAAAATGTCTCATTTTTTCCCAATTTCAAAGTAAGAATTTCCCAATTTTCAAACCTAAGATTCACAAAACTGGAAAATAAATAATGAGCATTTACCTACTGGCACTTCTAGTCACACAGAAGCAGTCTGTGTTACAAGTATAATTATGTTGGTATTAAAGTGTTAATTAAGAAAATGTACATTTATTCTCCTGTGTCCTTTTTTCCCAATCAGAGCTTCAGATTGTTTCAGAGACCTGTGGGCCACAGGGCCCACCACGCAGGATTTTGAGGGGTCATTTTCCAAAACAATGGGCCACAGTTAAACATTCATATCCAAACTTGCTATTGGAGTAAATGACTTATTTGCTGTGAATTCATCACTGTATTGTTGTTATTTGAGTGGATTCATATAAACATTGTCAAAATTAAGAATATTTCACTTCTATAGCTATAAATTTTGTGTGTGTTAATGATTTGAATTAGCTTTTCCCTAACAATATTTTTTATACTAGTCAAATTTGAAATGAATCCGATATAAATATCATTCTATTTGCTGCAATCAAAAACACCTAACTCCAGTTTGAATGAATGGGGAGATGAAATAGTTTAACAAAAAATAGTATCGAAAGAGCGAGTAGCTAGGCCCTGACGATTTCTCACGTATTAAGATTTCGTCTGCTTGCAAAACTTTTAAGGTCAAATCATTCTGCCGAAAATACGACGATTATTGACTTATTATCCGCTCGATTTAAAATGCAGCCGTATGTTCTTTATATGTGATTTTACCCGTATCTTCCCCTGATTTTCTTTTGAGAAAAGCGTTTTAAACTTGTTTGAGACATCGTCGAAACGATAGTTGAAACAGCCGGAAGTTTTCACTTGAGTTGTCTGGTTACCGATTTGAAACACAAAGCCGGGTACTGTCATGTATTCAGATACTAAAAATAGTAACAAGTCGAAGGTGAAGGTTAACGAATCGAAGGTAAATGTTACGGAGATCACTAGAGATTGGCCGACTGCTTGTTTACTGTTTGAAATTTGGGATATGATTGGTTGATCAAGTAAGGTCATTATAATAATCTAAAAATAAGTTTATCGGGTCAATTAGCTTGATATACATGTATAGCAGATTACCGGTGCGTTATGCGAAGGTCAATATTGCTTGAAATCTACAGTTGTCGCAACATGGCATGACACATGTTTATGTTTTGTTTAACGTTCAATTACATTTGAACAAAATATAAACATTGTGCCATACGATGTGGCACCAAATATACTTTTTCATGATCATACTTTCACTGAAATTCGTGCGCCCGGCTGGCGCATCACTACATAATTTCATGCGTCATATTTTGAAAATATGCGGGATTGGCGCGGGCACACCGTCAATCTGAAGCTCTGCCCAATTTGACCAAAATCGCGCTAAAATTTCCCAAAACGTCTGACCAGGGCCCCTTCCCAATTTTCGGAAGAAAAGCCCTGCCTTGTCATGTCACATTGACTTTGAAGGTGGGGGACCAGAGCTACTGATAATGGGTTTGCAATATTTCATTAATTGTTCAATTTTCATCAAACCCTATATTGTGGGTACTCATCGCTGTATTGAGACAATTGCAATTAGTGCCCTCAAGTCAACATAGAGTTTCGGATTCGAAATAACATTTAACAAATTTAGAATGGTTTCACCCCCTCTTAAGTTATCTGTTGCTCTGTAATGCCATATTGCCACATTGAATATGTGGATTTAACCCTTGTCATGCTATATATTCTATAATAGAGCCAGTAGTGTTGGCTGAATATTTTTTGAGTGAATTGTAAATTATGGGTCTTTAACTTGAGAGCCTTTGTATGTAAGCTTGTTTTTGTGAAATGTTGTAATGTTATATATCATTGGAAAGGTGTAATGTTAAACTTTATGATTGTAATATGAAAAAGTATCTTTTTAAACTTGTTACCTAATAAACTACAGGTAAAAACAGGTAAATGTAACAAAACTGTTAAACTTTGTTTTAAGAATAATAAAACTAGCAAAAACTCTGATATTTGTTTGTGTTGTCTTGTCATTTCCACCATTGACCATCAATATCCAAATTTCAAGCGATGCAGATCAAGTCTGAGACTCAGGTAAGCACAGGTAAGAACAATTCTTCTAATTAAATTCTGGGTATAGAAAACAACTTTGTATAGAAGTCTCTACAGAGAAACAAATTTTAAATTGTGTAAAATTAGTATGATAAAACAGCAAAACGGTAATTTTATATGACTCGATGCATATTTTTGAAATCGTCATTTATTACCTGGCAGTTTACCTGTCCAGGTGTGACAAAATACATAAACACTAATTTCAGTCACTCTTTGTCCCATTCTGATCGCGATTTGTTTATTGGCAAGGTAAAAAATATTGTAAGAAGCAAAAAACTATCCCGTGACATAAATGAACTAAAGAGAAGGGTTAAGTTGACCTAAATATTTTGTTGTTGGTGGGCGAGTTCAACGAAAATCGAGCCGGAAGTTGTCAGGTCAAATTCATTTTCATTTTCGGGGGATTATTTCGGCCCGATTATTAATCATAGAGTGTTAATTCGATGCGATGATCGCTAAATATCAAGCAGAATGACGATTATTTTCGTTTTACATAGTGAAAAACTTTCCTCGGCGATAAAAAGATCGAGGAAATTCGGTGAGTTGAATTTTCGGGCAGACGAATTTTAGGATCGATCTTCGCCGTACTTGTCAAGGGCAATTCTTAAAAATTACGACCACTTACCAGCCGATTTCTTTTGAAATCATCTTTAATAATATATCTTTAATCTGGTTGAGAATAATTTTCTTCGTAATCTGACGAAAAACCAGCGAATTTTTCATCGAAAGATTTGTTTTGAAAGTTTGCAGATCGGAAGTCCGCCATTTTGAATGACGTATTGAAGACAGGTAATTAGGTCGAACTTTTTTGCCAAATAACCAATGAAAATCGGGAAATATAATATCAAAACGAGGTTTACTATGTTGCTAGGTCATTACTCGAAGCTTTTCCGAGGGTAAGGATACGATTGGATTAGGTTTTACGACGCAGGGATTGATTGTATTGGGAAACCCCCAATCCCGGAATATTCCGGGCCCCGCTCACAGCACTCGACGTCGTAGCCCGGAATATTCCGGGTTCAGCACGACTAGGGTTAATATGAAAACTAGACTGAACTAATCCTGAAGACTTCATGTTAATGACTCATTGATGTACCATTCTTATACCTTATTCCGCAAAGATGGTTTTTGATGCCTTACAAGATAAATACTTTTGAAAACATTTTGGAAAATGAAAAAATTGCTCGTGACAAGCAATTTTTTTCATTTCCCACAATGTTCTGAATTTCTATCCCAAAAGACCAAAAATTAATAAATTTATTCACCTGAAATTGTCGTCTGCAATACCTTTTAAATTGGAACAGTCTAAAATTTTGCCACTTCGTAATGGGTTAAACTTTAAAGTGAAGGTAGACATACCTGGATCATAGATGATTTCCCGTTCTTTTCTCCGACACATGTAACACGTCACAAACACCAGAATCACTCCGAGGATACATGTAAACACCAAAATACCAATCAACACCATTGTGATTGCGAACCATTTATCTTCCGTAACCGGCGTTGTTGATGTTTGGGTCGTCAGAGCTTCTTTTGATGATTTTGGTAACTCATAGATTACTTCAGTCTTGACTCCTTGACCGTCTTTACCCGCGGATTTCTGACGAAACTCGAAATTTCCCAGTGTTCCACATAAAGTGTCTCTCGTACCGTGACATTGGACTAATGGGACTTGGTGTTTCTTGCACAATGAACACAGCGTGCACCGTTCTTTTCTCATACTGTAGAAATGTCCTGGTTTACAATGTTTCTCGACGTCGACTGCTGCGTAAGATAAGCATACCGCACACAAAACAACAAAAACGGCGATCAGCGTTCTGGAATCCATTGTTGGTCTCTGCAAATAAAAGAAAAGTAAAGTTAACGCTTTTCTAAAGAATTAAGACTGGGTTTTGACGTACCCAAAAGAAAAGGATTGGGAAAACATTGAGGCAAAAAGAGAGAATGCTGATGATCACCAATTTCTACATTTGCCTCAATATTTTCTGTGCCATATAAAGATATTGTACACCAACCCTATTATTATCATTTCCTTTTTTTCGCGAACATTAAAAGCAGAAAATATTTACAAAGAGGTTCCATATATTTGTTTCATCAACTTGAAATCCCTACAGTTCTATTAGCTATTAAAGATGCTGTAGTCAAGTAAAAGATCGGGTTATCTCAGCATTGGTGGCCAAACAGATTTTGATAAACCCTTTCCCAAACAAGACCTGGCCCCGGTTTCTCGAAAATACTTAAGTACGTTCTCATGCTCAAATCTGTCAGCACCGCGCTCAAATCGCACAAAAAACATGTGAACTTCAATCGAATACCCTTCAATGTTGGAGAATATTCCTTTGAAGTTGAGCATGTTCTCATGAGTATGTACTTAAGTTTTTTCGAGAAACCGGGGTCTGGTTTTGACGTCCTTAATAGGAAAGGCTTGGGAAAATATTGAAACAAAAGAAGAAACTGCTGATAACCAGCAGTTTCTCCTTTTGTCTCAATATTTTCTGTGCCGTTTTTTACACAAATCTTATCTTCAATAACATCCATTTTGTCATTTGTTGCAGTTTTTGAATCGTACCACCCTAAAATTTTGTCGTTTGGGAAAGGGTTAATTATCAAAAGCGGTTAATTGAAAGATTATGCGGAGTAGGGCAGTGATGGGATAAAACAGCTTTTTGCTGATGTAAGCAAAAATCTATATTTGGTAATGATGAAACGATTTTATTGCCCATCCGATTTATCTTCTTATCTCTTGGCCGTACAAGAAAAATATAAAAATGATGTAAGTTTATGAATGGGATTAATCCTTTCCCAAAATACTTTTTTTGCATGGTCCATAAATTACATTGAAAATTTAAGAAAGTGCAAGTTACATACATGTTGATAATAAAGGACTTTGAAAAAAAAACTTATAGAAGTAAATTAATGCTTATTCTTAGTATGATTTTCTCCTTTTCTCTTAATGTTTTCCATTTTTTAGCTAACTAATGCCTATATCGAATTCAGAGCTTGACTTGGGAAAGAGAATATTGCCCATCCGATTTATCTACTGCCACTTTTCTAACAAAACCTCCCCAGTGAAAATGTAATTGAAATTTCACTGAAATTTCACCAAATTTCAGTGAAATGCTTAAATATCGCTGAATCTCAGCAAAATGACTAAATTTCAGTGAAATTTCAGTGAAATTTTGACGAAAAATTCTGATATTTCAGTGAATTTTTCTTCTTGTTTTAGACTTGAATTTCAGCGAAATTTCAACAAAATTTCAATGAAATTTCAGTGAAATTTCAACGAAATTTCAGTAAAATCCTTTTACAATCGCAACATCTCGGGCACATAGTTGGAAGTAGATTTGGAGCACTTTGGTGATTTCAACCATGTGGCAGAGAATTTGAATTGTTCAAAGTATTTTCAGGCATTATTGATGTTTAAGCAAAAACCAATGTA
The DNA here is from genome assembly GCA_963680895.1 of Fragum sueziense. Taxonomy (NCBI): domain Eukaryota; kingdom Metazoa; phylum Mollusca; class Bivalvia; order Cardiida; family Cardiidae; genus Fragum; species Fragum sueziense. Next base: position 46,992,773 of record OY804602.1, on the reverse strand, counting down.
AGTATAAACAAAGAATTGCATCTTTAGTTTATCTTTGAAGTGTTCTTTGTGTAATCCATTTAATTTCATCCTGATTGCATATATTATTACAGTTGTCATTGGTTTTCGTGGTTTAGATATAAATGACTTTAATGGCATTATTCAAACTGCCTTTTGTAAAGATTGTGTTAAATGACATAGTCATATCTGTCTTCACAGCTGAATTCTAAGGACATGTTAGACATAATTTTATAGGGCTAAAGAAATTAAAATTCTGATATTTCAGTGAATTTTTTTCTTGTTTGAGACTTGTATTTCAGTGAAATTTCAGTGAAATTTCAGCGAAATTTCAACAGAATTTCAGTAAAATCCTTTTTACAATCGCAACATCTCAGGCACATAGTTGGAAGTAGATTTGGAGCGCTTTGGTGATTTCAACCATGTGGCAGAGAATTTGAATTGTTCAAAGTATTTTCAGGCATTATTGATGTTTAAGCAAAAGCCAGTGTAAGTATAAACAAAGAATTACATCTTTAGTTTATCTTTGAAGTGTTCTTTTGTGTAATCCATCTAATTTCATCCTGATTGCATATATTATTACAGTTGTCATTGGTTTTCGTGGTTTAGATATAAGTGACTTTAATGGCATTGTTCAAACTGCCTTTAGTAAAGATTTTGGTATATGACATAGTCATATTTGTCTTCACAGCTGAATTCTAAGGACATGTTAGACATAATTTTATAGGGATTACAAAATGATCATGTGTAAACATAGATTTTAGTATCATAACAAATCTTTGGGCGCACCTCTGGAATAATGGGCACAATACATGTTGTGCTTTGTTTTAGACTAATTTATGATGGGGGACTGCTGTCCCACACACCTGTTGCTTGTTTTTCTTGACACCTTGTCAATTCTTTTTCCAAGAAATTTGATTTCTATATCTAACCCAATCCATATAAGATAGGGTAGGACAGAAATTGTGCCTGGTAAACCAAAGACTTGTAATCCAAAATTCAAATAGTAACTTGCTAGACTGTGACAACTAGTTCTCCATCTTAGACTGTAGTATTGTTAAAGATATAGGTCATTGATATCTTAAATAAGATGTTAAATGTGTAAAAAGGTCAATATTGATACTTTTCAACATAATTAATTTCACTGAAATTTTGATGAAATTCACTGTTAATTCATTGAAATTTTGGTGAAAATTCACTGAGATTTTGGTGAAAATTCATTGAGATTTTGGTGAAATTCACTGAGATTTTGGTGAAATACACTGAAATTTTGCCCCTTTCTTTCACTGTTATTTCACTGATATTTCACTATATTTCACTGATATTTCACTGATATTTCACTATTTTTCACAGAAATTTCAATCCATAATTTCAATTTCAACAGAACCTTGGTGAAATTTTGGTGAAATTTCACTGAAATTTTGATGAAATTCACTGTTAATTCTTTGAAATTTTGGTGAAATTTCACAGAGATTTTGGTGAAATTTCATTGTTATTTTGCCCCTTTCTTTCACTGATATTTCACTGAAATCTCACTGAAATCTCAGTGAAATATCAGTGAAATTTCAATCCATATTTTCTCTGGGGAGCTTGTAACTGCGTCATACAGCAAGTTGTAGTTACCAGTTTACGGAAGAAGAGACATAATCTTTTATCTCTCGGCCACACAAGCAAAATATAAATATGACGAAATTATGAATGATATTACAATAATTTCAAGTATTTTCCCTTATGTTAACCCTCTCCCAAATAAGGCCATGTTTTCACATTTCTATTAGAAATGGCTTGGGAAAACATTGAGACAAAAGAAGAAAATGCTGATGACCAGCAGTTTCTTCTTTAGTCTCAATATTTTCTTTGCCATTAATCATACACAAATCTATCTTAAACAACTGTGATCCCAATTTTGTCGTCTGCAGCAGCTTTTGAATTGGACCACCCTAAAATTTTGTTGTTTGGGAAAGGGTTAAGAGGAGCTTGGCTTGTGATGGCAGTGATTTTTTTTTCCTAAAAAAACAGTCGTTATTGGGCCCCTTTCCCCCTTCTGGGGAATATACTTTTTTCCCCCATTTCAGATAAATTTTCCCCTCCTAGAACTAGAATTTTAGTTGCAAAGAAAAATCCTAACCACATTTAGATTCTAGGCATCTGTAACAGTTCAATTGGTTGTTTGAATGTCCAAATATGATATACAAGCAAATTAAATGCCTTTATAACGCTGTACTTGAGAATTTAAGTATGTATTGAAATTTCCCCTTTTGGGGCGTTCACGCGCAAATTTTCCCCCACCTATGGGCCCTGACCACCTTCCCCCAAAATAAAAAATAAACACTGGATGGCTTGCTCAGACAGCTACAAGCAAGGATTTTTATCGACCCTTTCTCAAGCAAATTATTGTATTTGATACCCGATAGCTTAGAAAAATAAAGAAATGAAAGAAGGAAGATACTGATGATAACAATTAACAAGGCACTTTTTCCTTTTCCTACAATGTTTTAAATACAATTCTACTCTATTCTGCACAAATTTGGGTAATAGGATTAGATTACATTATGAAATATATAATAATTAATTTTAAGGCTGCAATTGCATGGAACAAAATTTGGAACATTTCAAAATGAAAAATCTTGTGACAAAAAGATAATGTAAACTTTTACGAAACAATTTGCATCATAAAAAAAGAAACAATTTGCATCATAAAAGATCGGATGATTTTTACTGCTACGATTACAGCAGATATATATTTAGATATTACAGAAAACCTGCCTCTCCTTATTGTGGTTTTCCAACGATTATCTCTTAACCCTTTCCCAAACGAAGACAAATTTTGACCATTCTAGTGGAGAAAGCCTATGTAACCAATGAGAGAAAAGAAGAAAATGCTGTTCAAAGTCTCAAACAAGACCTGATTTTAATGTACCTTATGAAATGAATGTTTAGAAAGCATTGAAAGAAAAGAAGAAATTGATGATATTCAGCAACTCCTTTTTCTGAAAGCATTCCATGCTGTAGTATACAAGTTCAAACTTCCATACATTGAAAAATATGTATCTACTAATCGTCAACTTGTTTCAAATTGAAACAGTCCAAACTTTACCATTTTGGGAAAGGGGTACTGACATTTTTCAACGGGTAATCTGTTATGTCATTAATTCAGCCAACCCATTTTTTGACAGGTAAGAAAGGGTGCCAATTATGGAAGTGGCTAGAGATACGGGCCCGTATCTCTAGCCTATGGGGGCTAGAGATACGGACCCGTATCTCTAGCAAAACCCCCATGTTTCACTAGAGATACGGGCCCGTATCTCTAGTGAAAACAAGGGGGTTTTGCTAGGGATACGGGTCAAACGACTTCCGGTCTTACATACGGGCTAACTTATCGCGTCAATTATGAAAAATCGATAATATTGATCCTTTCCCAAACTGCGAAATTTAGACTTACATTTTGAAATTACGGGCGATACGCCTATTACAGGGGAAATGTCGGAGGAATGGAGAAATTGCTGAAAGGAATGTATTAAAATTGAAACTTTATATTAAATCAATAGTCTATTAGATTTATCTCATGTTATTTTTATTATCTTTTGACAAGAATGTGCTAACTATCAGCAAATAGACCAATTTCAGAATTACTATTTTTAGAACAGTGTTTACCTCATTTGCATAATTACCTCCCACGGGAGGCAAAACAATCCACAGATAAGCCATAACTTAGTACAGCCTTTTGTTGAATTAATAAGTATTAACCACTTTTTAATGTAAACATGACAACTGGTTTTAACCTTTCCCAGTTACAAATGTCAGATTATGCTGCTAATTTAACAGCACCTGATCTTGTAACTAGTTTACTTGGATAAATTAACCATTTCGTCTCATAAAACATTACCGGACCCATACATCATTGACAGGAAATGTTGGATAAACAGTCCTAAATAGTGGCCGAACATACGCTATCCGGACATAAATTGTATCACTATTATCATCCTATTACACAACAACTGTGCACCATTGTACAATATAATTTTTAATGCAATTGTTATTTAAGTTCAATTAAGTTTATATCTATGTAATTTCCTATTATAAATGTGTATTTCTATTGAGCACTGAGAAGCAAAGTCCAGGAAAACAGAAAATCACAAACAAAAATAGCAATATAAGTAACAAAGCAAACATAATACAAACAGAAAGAAGGTGTTGAGATTTTCTTATGATATCATATTTTCTTGATAGTACATTAATTAATGTGTGAAGAGGTCAACTTGTGTATCTGAGAACCAATTAAATATGTTTATCATTTCTTACCTTTTCGCAAAGTTACAGTACAAACATGAAACAAATGAATTAAGTCCGAGAATGCTATGTAGATTTACTATAAAAGTTTTTTTCATAATCAATTAATTGATACAAAAACTAAATATATTTTTACAGAATGATTCTTTGTAAAATGACAATATGGCTCATATAATTTGACTGAATATTAATTCAATTATGTACATGTTCAAGCATATAGTTCTCATGTCTAACCTTAATCCTTTCTCAAAACGAAAAAAAACTTTGGGCTTCTCAAAATGAAAGTTGCTGCACACAACAAGTTTGAAGTCAATATAGACCGGATTTACTTACAATATAACACAGGAAATATTGAGACAAAGAAGAAAATACTGGTTATCTATATTTTTTTCTTTTGCCTCAATGTTTTCCCAAGCCTATTTCTGCTATAGAGACATCAAAACCAGGCCCCGGTTTCTTGAAAAAACTTAAGTAACTTCTCATGCTCAAATCTGAGCATCGTGCTCAAATCGCACGAAATCCACGTGAACTTCAATTGAATACCAATCAACGTTGATTGGTATTGAATAGAAGTTGAGCATGAACTCATGAGAATATACTTAAGTTTTTTTCGAGAAACCGGGGCCAGGTCTTGTTTGGGTCAGGATTAAAGCCTTTGCTATATTGTTTTTAGCTTAACACAAAAGAAATATGAATATAGCAGCTTAACTTTAAGAATAAATATTTCCTGGAAATGTATGTTGTAGGTACTCAGAGTCCTCCCAAGTACTAACAATATAGGGTGCAAGAATTATAAACGGTAATTGGCTTTGTCACATCAATCGGTCTTGAGATAACAGCGTGTTAATTTATGTGTTTTTACTATTGGAGGCATGATAGTAGGGAGCCTTTTGCCTCCTCATGAATAATTCATTAGCAACCTGATATTATGAAACTGGTCTATTTATCAATGGCAATGGTTTCACACATGTGACATGTGTAGGGCCTATTAATTAACCCTTTTGTTTGTTTTAATATTAGATTAAGGGCTATTCTTGTAAGAAACTGTAAGGTTTGCGTCAAGAAAGTATAGCCTATTGCCTTAATTTCTCGGCGAATAGCATACGGGTAATTCTACATTATTTTACAAATTTGGCGGTCGAACCAATTTGTGTTTTCGCATGCTCAAAATATTTGATTTTCATATCTAAACATTGAAACAGTTAATATTCTTACTAAAAATGACACAGTCCGCGCTTAATCATTGCACACTTAATAAAATTCTGCCTTGATTTAAATGCCCTGTGGCTCGTATGTCATTTCCACAACGATACTTTAAAAGTATTTTATTCCAAACCATTATCATTATTTGACTTTCTTTCAAAAGATTCTGAAATAAACAAATTAATTCTGTCAGTGACGGTGGTTATGATTTAAAAACAACGAAAAAGATGTATTTTACAAGAACTTATTTCACGTAGAGCCGTTTTGTGCCAAAATCATGGCAAACAAAATCTGTGAGCTCTTCCAAGAACATATTAATATGACCTTTTGTATGCTAATGATATAAAGTCAGCTGACTTTGGATACATTGATCATTTTTAAAGACAATATCATATGTAGTAGCAGAATATTTTTGAAAAAATACGTGCGTTGTGGTAATGACTTTGTGTTGTGGAAATGACTGCCTTTGTTACGGTAATGACAAAAACTCAAAAAAGGGTAGAAATAACACTGATACACAAACTATAACTAGTAAACTTTATTGCTAATACAAATTAAATGATACTAAACTATAGATTCACTTGAGAAACACTATTTTTATACACTGTCTGTGTTTTTTTCCAGCTTATGAATAATCAACCTTGGAAATTCTGTCTGGCAAGTCCGAAGCAGATTTTTGTAAGTTGAAAACCAGTAGATTATTCAAAAGTCGAACAACAACTGCCACTTGAAATATCTAATGTTTTCCTTAAGAAAACCTTGTTTGATGTCCCTAGATTAGCAACAAACCCGGTAACCATCATCTGCTCATTTGCTTTAATGTTGTTCATGCAGCTTGTTATATTGTTAACTCATATCAACAGCCATTCCATTGTATGCAGTGTGAGCTTTCATATTAGATCAGTATAGATAAGGGTTTTTTGTCATACGGAAAAGGGTTAAAAACTTGTTTCCATGTATTCTGAGGAACAAGATGTACAGGGTGTTTCATAATATGTGTTACCATTTTGATTCTTAAGTATGTTGCAATTAAGATATGTACATTTAAATGAAATGTACAGTGCAAAAATAGACATAATAAAGTTTTATTTGACATATAACAATAGTGTATTTACGTTCAGGATTGACACTTATTCAATCTCACAAATATAGTACAGTTTTGAGACAACATATTCTTAACGACGTCATCCATGTTACAAAACGACGTCAACCTGTTTCTTAAAGTTTGTAATGAATTAATTGCTTGTGGCCAATGAAATATTAGATGTTATAACACAGGAATGCTACTTAAATTCGTCTATAGATATTGCGATATGATTATATGTGCATACCCTTTTATATATATCAAAGAAAATGATCAAGCGGACTGAGGTCTTGAGAGTGCAAAAGCCACACGTTATCTGACCGGTATGAAATCCACTATGTCCATTTTTTTTTCAAACCACGCAATAACTTTCCTGGATGTGTGGGGCGTAACACCATCCTGTCGGAATAAAAGGGCATTAAAGTCTACAGATTTTCGCCTTAATGCTGGAATATAAGTCTTCTTTTTATTTCATGCAAATATTGTACTCTATTTAAATTTTTCTCAATGTCACAATTTTCGTCCTCAATAAAGAAGGGTCCAGTTATTACTGATGGACTCAAGGCTGCTCACACTGTTAAATTGTAAGAATGAAATGATCATCTCAGTCGAAAGTCAGTTTTTTCTAAGCAGCTGTGTTAAGTTTCATCATCAGGATATTATTTTTCATAGATATGAGGACATCTATTGATAAATATTTGATTAAAAAATTTGAGAAATGTCGTGCGTGCGACAACGGGCAGCACCATTTTTGCAAAAACGGCCCAAATTTGATGACGTCAAATAATACGTCATGACGTCAATATTATTTCATAATTTTTGCGCGACACAAAACTTTAATATATACCCTTTAAAAGCATGTATAACATTACTATATTGTATGTAAAATGAATGATTTATATTCATTTGTAATGGTAACAGATATTATGAAACACCCTGTATACATGTAGTTCCCTTCGGATCTACTGATTCCCTCCAAAATATAGAAAATGCACAATTTGTAATGATAGATCAGACAGATCAAAACTGAATAATAATTTTTCTGTAATTAAGACTGGAACTGACCCATGCGTCTCAAGCTTAGTTTTAGTTTTTTTAATTGTGTCTAATAAATATCACATGATCTGGCACGGAGTATATTACATGACTGTACAAACTTTCTTATACTACGTTGTCACTACATTCGACTGATTTTCAAGATTCTTTCTTTTCAAAATTTCTTCCTGTGAATATGACATTTGGCAGTTGCCTGTGACGACCAGTTACTTTTTCAGATTCATTCAAGAGAAGAGTGATGAATTTGTCCTTAATGTACCAGATATCTTCTGCAGGTTCGGGCAAACAGAAATGATAAACACCGATTCTGTTCATTGTGGTAACCTTAACCATTTCTACGTCAATGTCACGATTTTTCCTTGGGTATGGCGAACCATCTAATTCATGCATCGACACAGAAATCGTAAACCAGACTTTCCGTGAAGTCATCGGGTACTCTTAACATGCTCTGTCATTGTAAAATTAAACATACATTACACTTTAATGCCACACTTATTGTCTCTGTTGGGACTTCAATTCTTTCTCAAACAAGAGTTGGTTTTTCATCACCATACAGAAAGTTAGTTAAGAAAACATTCAATGATGTTTGGAATGATTTGAATAGAACATCTCTTTTTTCCCAAAAATATTTGTCATCTGCATTAGCTTTCAAGTCTGTTCTGACATTAGGCATTGTTCCTAGATGTTACTTAAACATCACATTAAAAGAACTTTCTCATATACTCTTTATCCTATACATTTTGCTAATCAATTGAAACTATTTTAGTCAGAGTACTGTAATCGGGACCTGAAAAAAAAATGAGTAACAGGGAATTTCGTCTTAGAGATGTTCGACATATAAAGATATTTGAGCGATGATGATTATGATATCACATTTGAAGCATACAAAAAGCAAAATCATGAGCTCTAAGGATTCTTAGATGAACGAATATAAACATTTAAAACAATTTTGGAACTGATTGAGCCAAAATTTGGATCACTAGTGCAAACAGAAGGACTTTAAAAGATACTAATGGACAATTTCCCGTCCTTAATTGGTTTCTGTCAAATCTTGTGAACATGTGAAGATAAAACGTTAAACTTTGTATGGCCAAGATAAAGTCAAGATATATGATGTGAACAAATTTGCCAGTGATTGAGTAAATAAATTGCTGTTCTTTAAACAAAATTAAGATTTGACATAGTGTTTGACCTGGTACGACTTACATTTGAAATAATTAATATACCATTTAAAGAACATTTTGAAATTTCACAGTGATAGGTGAAGTGTGTGGATTTATAACAAAGACAAGATTTAACCCAGTGACCTAGTTTTTGACCTCACATGACCTACTTTTTTTTACATGACCTAGGTTAATACCATGGATTATTATCACAATGATCGACAACAATTTTAGGTTCTTACAGCAAAAATATGATTGAACCAAGTGTTCTAGTTTTACACCTTGCATGGCCCACTTTTTACATGACCTAGATATCATCGAGATAAACATTCCGAACAGTTCTCCTATTTGAGCAAATACTGTTGTACTGAGTAGAAACAAAAGATTTGACCCAGTGGCCCAGTTTTTGACCTCCTGTGACCTTATTTTTACCATAACCATAACCATCAAGATAAACAGTTTGAACAATTTTAACAATGGTTTTACAAATATCATTGTTCTGAGAGAAAAATTAAGACTTGATCTAGTGACCTAGTTTTTGACCATGCATGACCCACTTTTACATGACCTAAATACCATCAATATAAACTTAGTGCTCAGGTGAGCTAAAAAGAGGAATTGTTGGTTTTCAGCAATTTCTTCTTTTCTCTATATGTTTTATTAAATTAGATCTAGATATTAATCTATTAATAGTGGGGGCGTCAAAAGCAGGTTTTGTTTGAGAAAGTGAACAACCTCTAAATGTCATTTCCGAAACGCTCATTGTCATTACCACACCAATGAGTTCCGTTGTGGAAATGACCGTTTCGGGAATGACAAATCAATATTTATTGTTGAAATACACCTCTGTGACTAGGGGTAGCATAGTGTATTCAACCTTCAAAACACAAGATATACATATAGTTTGCGTTGTGTAACACAAGCAAGTGCCCAACATAAATAAAGATGGAGAGGCGCCTCGTTCGGTAATGACATAGAGAAAACATACGCACTGAATTATTGGACTTATCATAGAATTTTTAAACTGTGCGCAGGCCCAGTAACCAAGCAACCATGCCACAAATATTCGCGCTAAAGAAAGTTACAAGCGAACAATTTTCACTTTTTTACCGACTTCTTATACTTCTTTTTACACATTCCAAATTAATGTGATAGGCTTCTTGACATCCTCAACACATTCCAAAACAAGATAATGACTTTGAAAAACATTGTGGAAAATGAAGAAACTGCTTGTAACAAGCAATTTCTTCATTTCCCACATTTTTTCTACAAAGAAAGATCCAAGAATGCGAAATTTCATTCAATTCATATTGCCGTCTGCAGCATCTTTGAATTTGGACAATTCTAAAATTTTGTTTTTTGGTAATGGGTTAACAAACAAAAGGGTTAATACACACGGCATAAAGTGTATGAATAACGAGATAAGATATCTATGAAATAAATAATTTCCATTTTAAACCTTTATCAAACAAGAAGAAATAGTTTCAGCAATTTCCCCTTCAATATTTTGTAAGTGAGACATTTGCCTAAAGACTATTTAATGTGTCGTCTGAAACTAATTTAAAAACGTAGTCTAAATTTCGCAGTTTGGGAAAGGATCAATTATTATCGATTTTTCATAATTGACGCGATTAGTTATAGCCCGTAAGTTAGACCGGAAGTCGTTTGACCCGTATCCCTAGCAAAACCCACTCGTTTTCACTAGGGATACGGGCCCGTATCTCTAGTGAAACACGGGGGGTTTTGCTAGAGATACGGGTCCGTATCTCTAGCCCCCATAGGCTAGAGATACGGGCCCGTATCTCTAGCCACTTCCGCCAATTATAGCACAGGTTACACATCAAGATCATTGTTTTATCAGAAGTTAATTGTATTAGATCTATTGACATAGTCTAATTTTATTTCTTGATGATATATATGCCATTTTCTTTGAATGAGCCAACCCGTCCATCAACAGGTAAGGCTGCCAATAGCACAGGTTACACATCAAGATCATTGTTTATCAGTAGCTAATTGACACTATCTAATCTTAATCCATGTTACTGATACTGTATACTTGTCAGAATCTCACACCTAGGTTGCCAAGAATCCTCTTTACTTAACACCTGAGAGTGTCAGACTACTGGTAATTATGAGTTTTATTGAACCAAAATGAATATAAATTTGACTTGGAAAAACAATGAGGGAACCGAAGAAAATGCTGATGATCAGCATTTTCTACCATTCCCTCAATATTTTTCCAAGTCAAACAATAAAAAATTAAAATAATTATATGTATGACTATATGATGATAATTATACACTTCACACAGTAACTACATTAAAATTGGAATTATTCATTTTTGTCTTTGAACACAAATTTGGACTGATCAGCCTTAAGAACTAGCTTATTGACAATATCTAATCTTAATCCATGTTACTGATACAGTATATCTGTCAGAATCTCACACCTTGTTGGACAACTGATAAGACTGGAATCTGCATTCATTAACACCTGGGAAATTAATCAAGGTATTCTACCACATTGGGCTTATCAGCAAGTGTCAAAGATTTGAATACACAACCTATGCAGAAAACAAACAACATGACAGTGTCATTGGTAGCAACCAGTTCCTTTGAATCCTTCCCAAAAAAAACACTCAAAATTGACCACAGGCATCATTGAGAGAAAAGAAGGAAATGCTTCATTTTTCTCCTTTTCATCAAATGCTTTATGGTCAAAAAGACACTTGTAAAATTTTAATACTAAGCCATATCAAAAGTTATTGTCTGCACCATGTTTTATAAATATAAGGTTTCAATTTGGAAGCTTTTTGCCAGTTTGACAAAATGCTTGTAAAGGAATGAAAATCAGCATTTTCTTATTTTCCAACGGTGTTTCTCCCCTAATTCTTATCCTAAGGTGTTTCTACATTAGCCTATAAGTCTTTTGTTTAAGAGGTGGTCACAAAACTATTGTTGAAACTGGAAAATGAAATAACTAACCAGACAATGAAAGTATGCAAACTGGAAATTAGAATCTAAATCACTGCTTTTCTTCGAAAACCTCGTATCTGCAGTTTAAGGACAGATCCTCCAGTTGTTACTGCGCAACTTACTGCGCATATCCTAAATAACGAAATAAAGCTGTTTCAGGAATTGGCTTTTTTCAGCAGATGTATTTCTTACATTTAGTTAATGTTTGGTTGATAAATGACAAGACCCTTTTCGGTTATTTCAATGTTCTCTGTTTGGTCAATTAAAGTGTTATAGTACTCGGATGGTACATTTCGCTTTCTGTTACGCGTTCAAAATGTGGCGTTAGCGATAGGAAACGGAGCAACAAAAGCAAAGTGGTGTCTTTATGAGCTAGTCGGCTTCAGATGGACACAAAAGATGACACGTTTTATTATCTAAAACTGGTAATAAGGAAGAAAATGGATAAAAGTAGTGAAACAATTTCGGACAGAGCTGCAAAAAGTAAACCAAATTTTACTTATAACTAAGAAAAACGCTTGGTTTGATATATTTTTCTTTTTTTGTTTTTGTAGGTATGGCCAAGCACTATGTCTATACCAAAAAAGAAAAAATTCTTACCGCTGGAATATTTTTTATTATCAGAAACGTTGCGAAAAAAGAGCAATTTCAGCTACTTTTCAAAGAATGTTTTACTAAAAATTTCAAAATCATTACTAAATTTTCCCAAATTGATACTCATTTAGACAGAATAAAGCATATTGAACACAATAAAGACTTATTTATGTAATTCTAGTCATTTCGAACACCTTTTTGTGGGTATTTAAGTGACACCTCATTTTTGCAATTTTAGACAAGAGTAGTCTCCCTTGAAATTCGGTAACTTTTTAATTCGCTTGGTGACCTATAGTTTTTAAGTCATTTTTTTACTTCTCATATATTCAAATATCAGTACAGAAAAAATAAAAAAAATCTTACCGTGGGAAATAAATGGAGGATCTGTCCTTAAAACAAGCTGCAGATACGAGGTTTTCGTAGAAAAGCGACGAAATGCTTCTTTTGGTAAAATCTAAATCCAATTACAACTAAAAACAAAAACACCAGGCGACAAAACAGCATTCAAAAAGTTCAAGTCCTCAGGTACCCACATGACAAACGTGAAACATATTCCAAAACGTAAAGAGAAAAGGAGATGGGCCTAGATCTAACGTTTTTCATCCGTGAAATAAGATCACGCCGGTAAAAAAACTATTTGAACAGTATACAATTTCATAATTATACGTCTAAAAATAATGATTTTTAACTAAATGATTAAAAATATTACCTTAAATAGCGATTTATACACGTAAATTCCGAAACTTCTCTCAAATTCACTCAACTTCACACTGCAGACGACAGATTTCGTTTGTGACGATTGAACAAGTCCGAACAGGTATGTTCGTTTCACTGATGACGTCACTGCGGTTAATCGATCAACCAATCAAAACGTCGGGTATCCCGGTATCAGTTTCTAAGCTCCGCCCCTTGAACAAAGATAATCCTTTTTTCAACAGATGGATGGTTTCTCAAGTTCTTTCACGATTTTAGACGCTTTTTATTGTCACAAAATCAAGATATGACCGAAAAAAACTTGAACAGAACATTATATAAAGATGTCCCCGTTGTTTGTTCTTTGTTTGCGAGAGTAACTTAAGCATGTCAGAAATTTACAGTAATTTGAGAATTGAGTCATCGATAATAATTAGGGTCTCACCAATTAAAGAAGACAACACATTAAAGGAGACAACACATTAACGGTGTGACAAAGTCGTTGCTCATCTCTATCTCAAACAATTACGTGATTAACTGAGTTATAGATTTTAACACGTTTAACATCATTTTAACGAGGGCAATTAATTATCTTTATTATCATTATTTCTTTTATGATTTTATTTTGAAAGAAAAATGGGAAAGAAGGACTCTTTGTAAATTAAGAAAGACTCGGTAAATGTACAAGTATACCGAAGAAGAAAACTTTTCATTCTTTTCCCTTAAAGTTTCCAAAGACCTAAACTGAAAAGGCGTTATTCAAAATATTGCTTTTCAATTGGTTAAATAAATCAGTGGGTGCAGCAGGTAAAAAGGCCCTTGTACACCTTTCCTACTTTCTCAGCAAAGTTTTAAGACACTCAATTTGGACAAGTCGGCAGGACGTAATTTTATGCATATGATAATATGCTTAAATTATATTCTTCTTAATCTTCTATTGCTTCTTTTCTTTATAGCATGCTTAAAGTTTTCTACTAATCTAATCCTTAATTCTTCTTGAAATTTGGATCCACCGCCCGTCCCCATGTTTCTCAGCTCCATATGGAAAGCGCGAGAGTCAAATAAAGGGATCAAAAACCGATTCTTTGTGCCGATCAAAAAATGTGTCAAAAACTAATTTATTATACAATAATAATAAACACTCTATGCCCTTATCAAAGTCAAGGCCCTTAATCTGATTAAGGGAAAAACACCCTAGCCAAAGGATCCGCAGTTATTTAGGGAAAAGTAGCAGGCCTTTGTCAAGTAATCTACCTTTGAAAGGGCATCGGTTCGCAGGTAAGCGCTAATCAAATTAACGAATTGTTTACAAATAAAAACATACATTGTCGCATTTAGTAAATGTCCGCGTTAATTCAATTATTACCTAACCCGGTTTTTCTTTCTTTGTCAAAACAAGATAACCAATCTCCACAGCTTTATGAGAGAGATCAAACCCTTGCATCCGAAAATACAATTATTTGGGTTTCATAACAGGCTAAAACTGTTTGTAGGGGCATATGAGCCAAGGCAGCTGGAAATAAATTTCCCCTTTCCAAAACAGTATTTTTTTTTTTTAGATTTCTGGCTTTTAAGGATGCTGCAAATGTCAGAACGAGTGTTGATAATATACATAATTATGATATATTTATTTCAATTCTTAAAAAAAGAGTAGAAAATTTTGTATCAGCGGGAGAAAATCATCAGCATTTTCTTTCTTTTGTCTCAACGTTTTGATAGGATGCCGAAAAGTTGTGAAGCAATACATATTTGGCCATATTATAAAACTGAATTGATGAAAGAAACTGATGAGTCGCTGCAAAATTTTTGGCATAGAGACGTCGCGCACGGTATTGCGACCAATTCGTGTAACGTCAAAATATAGAAAAACGTTGCACGTAAACGTTGCGCGTAACGAATATTTCTTTATTATTCATGTTTTATTTTCCTTATATTGTAGGAAAAAGTCAACCGGCGACGTTTAATAAGTCATTCCTATTACAGGAGAATAAATGAATTAATTTATTTCTTGATTATGGTTTGTTTTACAATAAAAGTTGACTTTGTTTTTAAATAATCGTTTGACCTGGGTGTATTGCCACGACATTAAAAACACTGGCGGTATTTAACCATAGGTTAAAAAAAGGTTTTAAAACACAATTTGCAATTATTACTTTTTCGCAACAAACATCAAAACTATCAACACGAAGGAAAAAATGTCTTAGCTATAAAAAAGATATCTGTGATTTCTGTTGTCTGTGTGATATTTGCTTATTACAGGCCGTTGTTTATTTTGGTTTAAAAATGGAGAAAAAAGAACAATAAATATTATAGCTTGAAATAAATTAAACTTGTATAGTTATGAAACAATGTGTAGGCCTACTTGTAAAACATGTTTAAGAGTGGTTATATGCAACACGGGCCTTCTCGTATAGAGAATAGTGGGATTCATGTAATCATGAGGGAGTAATTTGAAAGATACACACGAAGAAACTTTAACATAATTTTGTTACTTTTAGAATCATTTAAGTGTGCGAAAGAAAGCAAACAACTTTACATTTGATAATAACCGATGTCCTTAACACAATTTACGTTTGTTATAGATTCTCCCAAATATTCAGATAATTTGTTCAACACCCGAATAATCAATCGCTTTAAAGTCGACGTTAAACGTCCATTTTGACGTAAATTTAAGGGGGTGGACATTTCTGTTTTACCTGGGAAAAATTCTGACGTTTCTCCTATAATGATGATACGCATCTACATGTTATATCATTTTAAAGATATTGTAATGAACTAACTAGTATTCAAAATATCGATGTTCAGAATTCGGAGAATCAAAACATTTCCATGTCAAAAGGCGCACCAAAACATTTTTACGCGAAAAAACGCAGGGGGTGGACATTTCTGTTTTACCTGGGGAAAATCAAATTAAGACATGAAAACGGCGTAATAGATCGTTCATATTTCATACATCTTTTGTCGGTATGATGAACTTGATTGTGCACGAAGTTTGAATGTAAATAATACGACTGTATTAATTTCAAAGACAGTAAAAAATCGCGTTTCAATGAAAAATTCCAGAAAATAGCTCACGTCACGCGCCAATGCGAGCTTGTTTTTTTCATTATTCTGACTTTAATCTTTGCTTGTATTTTACAGCAACTTTAATCTTTGCTTGTATTTTACAGCAATCGTATCAAATGATAGAAGATAGGATAAACAAACGCTAAGTACTATCTTTAAACAAAGTTTAACGCCGAAAATACAAGTTTTGCTCGGAGTAATCAAATTCTGTGATTTTTTATGTTACACGTCACGCTTTAAAACGGGTGTCTTTTCCGTTAAAATATAACCAAAATTCAGGACTTTCCGGTGTTTCAGATCCATGTAAAACTATAGACCGACAGGTTCATGTATACAGAAACAGTATCTACCAAGAAAACGATTCTCAATTAAATATGTTTCTTGAACCAGCACATGTTTCATTCGTGAACCGGAATTTTCACGACTGGTCGCAATAACGTGCGCGACGTCAGAGCGGGGATTGACGAAACAGCAAATAAAGAGTGAAAAATTTCCGATTGTGCAGTATGTCCATCCATGGCGGGGAATCACTTGACATAAAAACTAAATATTTTTCAAGGGATGTGTTCATATAATTGTGACCGATTTGAAACAGAGAAGGCGGGATAGCGTTAAACCAGAGACATAGATAAACATGTTATTATATGTCTCTGGTTAAACTAATAATTTTGGTTAAAACTTGGTTGTCAATAAATATTTCCAAAACATCTACCACATACAGTTGATACCTTCTCTGCTTCCAAAAGAATCCAAATTGGTAAAATATCAACACAATTATCGTTGATTTTCAATATTGGTGGTGTCACATGATTCCCCACCCTAGCATTTTTATATGTAAAGATAATGCAGATGAACAGGCAAGGCAATGTAGCCTGTAATGAAAGTGTAAACCCATTCCCACACATTGACTGCCTAAAAGATAAAAAAAAAAAAAAAAATTTGGAAAATGAAGAAATTGCTTGTGACTAGCAATTTCTTCATTTCCCACAATGTTTTCTTCTTAAAATCATTTTAAATTTCATTTACTTAAAATTGTCGTCTTTAACAACTTAAAATTTAGACCAAACTATTTTTCCCCTAGTGTTGATTTAAACGGAACGAACGTTATCAAACTGACGTTTGTCACGTCTATTCAAACGTCATCACGGCACACAAAAGGCAAGTCACACTGTTTTAATTGGTCATTAACAAATTTGACAGGTGCTATAAAAACATTGTTACCAGTCGTTTGTTGAAGGTATCTAGCATAGGCGCCAGGTTAGGTCACCGGTCAGAATAGAATTGATTGTGGAAATTGATAAAACATTGTAGAAAATGATAAAACGTTGTCAAAATTTATAAATATTACGTAGAAGGGTAGGGCATAATCTGATAAGGATCTTTGACATTTGTTTAACATAAACAGATGATAACAACATTAACCCATCACCACACAATGACTCTTTTTGACTCCCTACAAGATAATGTCTTTGAAAAACATTGTGGAAAACAAAGAAATTGCTTGTAACAAGCAATTTCTTCATTTCCCACAATTTTTCTACCCAGAAAGATCACAGAATGCGAAATTTCATTCAATTCATTTTGTCGTCTGCAGAATCTTTGAATTTGGACAAGTCCAAAATTTTGTCGTTTGGTAATGGGTTAAATACATTTTCCATCTTGGGGAATATCCCAAACAGCGAAACAAGGCTGTTCCAATTTTAAAAAATCGCAGGCTACAAAATTGAATGTAGGCCTAGGACGTTTTGGCCACGAACGTTTTGGCCAGGATGTGTGTGTGTGTGTGTTTTTTTTTTTTTTTTTTTTTTTTTTTTTGTTGTTGTTTTTTTTTTTTTTTTTTTTTTTTTTTTTTGCTAAATAAACGTATTTTCAACCAATTCGATCAATTGATTACCTACTAAATCAATCAAAAATAAATCTTTTTAGCATGGTAATGATAATATAATAATAAATCAATATAATTGAGCCTGGCCCAAACATCCTTGCCAAAACGTCCATCCTCCACAAAATTATGAATGTCAAAAGAAGAGGTTTCGTATGTAATAACAAAGGAAATATTGAGAAAAAATGAAAAATTGTTGATTATCAGCAATTTTCCTCTTCTCTTAATATTCTCCTAAACTATGGTAAGAAAATTGAAAGAAAGAAAATGGTACTAAAATTGCATAAAAATAGCCTAACAATTTCTTTAATACGGGATCGACATTTTTTTCTTAGCTTCGGCTTGCACTTTTCCTCTTTGTTTCTAATCTAATTGAAAGAAATCTTTCAATTTGTGCAAGCTTTAAAAAATGTTTTACCTCAAAAACGTCAAAATTGGTCGTTTTATTTGGCAAAGGATGAAATGTATCAAAATGTATCGCTTGTTTTCACTTTCTTTCTCACGGCCCTTGATTTCGGATTAAATAACCATTAAAATGCAGATAAAACCGTTTATCCCCGTTGCCCATTAGTTAAGCTTGCAGAAAACATATTTTTTAGACCGGAAAACTTGTTTTGTTGGGATCAACGTAAGTTTGTTGTTTGGTCCACTTTAAACTTGTATTAATTTTCCGACGAACTATTCGAACGTTTAACAATCAAGAAACAACTTTAATCTGTTCTTTGAAATATTATTACAAAAGGGTAAGTTTGCTGTTCCTAATAGGCCTGTCCCACCTAACCGAATATTTACACCGACTGCGCACCGAACTTAATTCGGTGTATTCGTTAAAGGTTCGTTCCACAAACGGTTTGTGTTCGGTATGTTTACGGTGCCATTCGGTGCTTTTCGTCGACATTACGCGGTGTTCGCAGACGCCTAAAAAGTTTTTGAGCATGCACAAAATTTTTCAACGAATACAGCGAATCAAAATTTCGGAATGAGTTCGGTAATCGTTCGCAGAGGGATCGGTAGGCTTGCGTCTGACATTCGTTACTTTCGTTTTGGTGTCGGTAATAATTCGCAGAAGAATTCCTGTTCGGTATGTTCGTTTTGATCTCACCGAAGGACTAGCGTTTGCACTCCGATGAAGGTGCGTTTACCGATCTTACCTAAAAGGCCAACGAACCGCTAACGAAGACACCGATCCTGACGATGCCATTCCGAATATGACGTTATATTCGTTACTCAAACGGTAGGGGTTCGTTGATGTTTGGGAACAAATTGGGGATGTATTTCGGAGAAACATCGTTGGCTGTTCGACACAGTCGCTACAAGTGCGTTGCGTGTTCGGTGTATGGTCGCTACACAATCGTTGAAAATCAAAGTTCACCGAATAAAAATGACAACGAACACTGCGAATTTCGCACTTGACATTCGGTACGAATTCGGTGCCACTATTCGGTTAGGTGGGACAGGCCTATTATAAAGGATGGTATTAAGGGGGAATGCTCCAGTTTCCTAATTTTTTTCCCAATAATAGAATTTATTTATATTTTGTATGTTGAAATTACATGTTATTACCAATTGAAAAATAAAATAAAAATGGGTGGTCAGCGATCTTGTTTGAATTTTATGGGCATTCGTATCACATACCCCTACATCGAAAAAATGCACAATTTCTTGCACCTGTCCAAGATCACTAAAATGCTAATAAAATTCTGTATATTCACCGTTTAGTCCCGAAAACGGATTTAAAGTAACGTCCTACATTTAATAAGAACAGAAAACCCAAAATATGGGCTACTATAAACGTGTAAATGTATAAAAAAGCATGCTCACGTGTTCGGTTAGATCAACGAAGCTGGAGTGTTTTATGTCAAAATTTGCATACTTTTGGAAATATTTCAAGTTCTACATAATAGAATTTGATAAAACTCCCTCATTGTATACAGCAATATGTCCTGGTAATAATTCAAAAAGAAAATGTATAGGTCAGCGCACTAATTAGTGAATTACAGCAATTTTTATCATCTACACATGAATAAAATGACGCAAAACAGTGGTAACTGCATACATACTTACGACTGTCTTGCTCTAAATAATCGATTTCCATCTTGAGGAAATCAGTTTCGCATAATAAATACACTTTTACCTTCGAAAATGGTAAATTGTAATGATGTGTTATATTATTGAAAATATGGTAGCGAAACATATTGGTACGAAACATTTAATTTACTACAGTAAAGACCGAGTGTTCCGAAAAACTGGAGCATTCCCCCTTAAGTGTGAACAAAATGCAGGAATCGGTTGAACAATCGTCGGAATTATCCTGGCGCGATTGAAAACATTCGGCGGTGGAACACGACTGCGCCCGAATAGGTTCGGATACGTAACGAAGCCGCTCGAAAAAAGCCGATGTTTTATGAATATCAAAATGGCGACATAACGGCTTTCGTTCCACAAACGGTTTATTTTCGGTTCTTTCCGGTGCTTTTCGTCGACTTTCGGCTGTATTCACAGACGCCCAAAAAGTTTTTGAGTATGCACAAAATTTTTCGACGAATGAAGCGATCAAAATTTCAGAACGAGTTCGGCAATGGCTCGCAGAGGGATCGGTGGGCGTGCGTCGGACATTCGCTGCTTTCGTATTGATGTCGGTAATAATTCGCGACGAATTCCTGGTCTAGTATGTTCGTCATGATTGCACTGAAGGGCTAGCGTTTGCACTCCGATGAAGGTGCGTTTATATACCGATCTGACCTAAAAGGCCAACGAACCGCCAACGAAACACAGCGATCCTCACGATGCCATTCCGAATATGACGTTAGTCGTAATTCAAACGGTAGGGGTTCGTTGATGTTTGGGAACGAATTGGGATATATTTCGGAGAAACATCGTTGGCTTTTCGACACAGTCGCTACAAGTGCGTTACGTGTTCGGTGCATGATCGGTACAATATCGTTGAAAACCAAAGTTCACCGAACAAAATAACAACGAATACTGCGAATTTCGCACTTGACGTTCGGTTCAAATTCGCTACGAATGTTCGGTTAGGTGGGAAATGACGAATTGAATACCTTGAGTTGAGAAAAAATAGCACGCGAAGCAAAAGCACTGTTTGCATGCGTCTGCTAATCTGCACTTTTGCTTCGGTAGCATTGCAAAAAGACCCAAGCGGGCCTGTGACATCCATCTTGTGACCGCGATGACGTTTCTTTAAGGTAGTCTATCCCTTAGGAGATTCGCGAGACGTCGGAATTATTCGGGCGACATCGAAAACATTCGGCGGCGGAAAGTTCCGATGTTTTATGAATCTCAAAATGGACACATTATGGGTATTCTACCTTAATGAATACCAGTCCGAAATAATTCCGATGTCCAAAATGATAAACGACCTACGAAAAAAATATATGGCGATTTGACACACAAATCTGTACTTAGTCAAACGAAGAGATATCTTTCCCCTCAAGTTGAGCAAATGGATACTCGCTCGCATAGAAAAATCAAACTTCTAAAAATGACGTTTTGACATCCAATATGACAGAGTTGAGATTGAGGGCAATGATAGAGGTGATCCCATTGTCATACGGGCTCTTGGATGTCCGTGCAGGGTACCAGATTGAAATTCATACGAGCTGGTTACCGGAAGACTCTTCAGTAAGATAAAATACCGCAATATTTGATATGTCGCGGAGTCTTTTGTTGGCGTGTAAGATGATCCCCCTTAATGAGGATAAAACATTCAATTTTCGTGTTATTTTAACCTTTGATATGCCTCCCCTCACTTCAGCGAACCTTTACCAAATACCAGCAACTTACAATAAGGTCGTTCAAAAAGGAAAAACTTAATTTGGAAACGAAAGAAAAATGCATAGAAGCTGAAATAAAATGGTAGGCTATATTTCTGATATTGTAATATAGCAACCAGACCAGCAGCATCTTCTCATCATACAAAATAATTGGAATTATGTTTTCAAGAATTCATTCCAGAAATCAAATTAGATCTATTCTGTGTGACTATGCCTGAATACGTACTCTGTTCTAAGGTTGTTGAATGGAGAGCCAAGAATTTGAGTCTATAGCAACAATCGAATGACATTGTACGTAAATTTTGATAGGCCATAGGCGTAGGAAGAGGGGGGGGGGTGGCAGGCCCCCAATAATTTAGGAAAGGGGCCTTGTCCCCCATGCCCCCATAATACACCCATATTTCCATTTACTGTAACATTTGCCCCCCCCCCCCCCTCTCACCAATATTATAAACCTTCCGACGCCAATGCAGGCCTATTTTTGTACAAACGAAGATAATGCATCAGGGCGGGGAATCGCGTGACGCATAACGACACCAATAGCAAAAAAACTTCAATAATTCTGTTATTTAGCGACAGGTTTGAATTTGGTTTCGCAATTCCTATCCCGCTGTCAAAGGTGGACAAAGAAACAAAACCTAATGGAATAATTATAACTTTAATTGAGGAAAATCATTCACTGAGATAACAAAGAAGCCGAGGATTATGAAAGCAGGAAGAGGGACATCCTTGTTTTCTACAAGGATGTTAAAAAAGTAGTGTCCATTGACATGTCCTTAGACTGACGGATAGTAAACATCCGGTTTTATAGCTACTTTCGAATATGACCAAAGTATGTTCGGGTAATACAAAAGATGTAACTGTAACTTTCAGACAGGATATTCCATTTATCTACTAGAACATGTTACTTTATGATTATAACAATTTCTAAAACAAATCTGCAGGTTTTGACGTTTTTAAAAGTAGGGGAAATGTACAAAAAATTGAAGCAGCATTTCCTTCAAAATATGCAAAGTTGTTTTATCAAGATATTTCATATTCATAGCCTTCTGTTGCTGATTCATCTGCTTTTATATTTATACCAGTCTGGAATTCCATAGTTTTGTTTAAAAGTAAATTGCAGAGGCACACAGAAAGAAATATTTTCATATTAAAACCAGTCTTGCTATAGAATCATTTCATATGTGTTCATGCCCATGTATGGAATGTGACACCACACTTACCCTGGTTGATAAGGTTTTGGCTTTTATGGAAATGGATAACATGGCTCATTCGAATCAAGACTCTTGGTACAGGTGCCGCAACCCGGTCTAGTTTAAAGGGACACAACATTCCAATTTCATTTTTTTAAGTATGTCTTGATGGAAAGATTGGTTATTCTAATGCGTATTATCGTATTCTTCAAGAAAGTTATTAGTTTTTTTATTTGTTTTTTTTTATAAGAGAAAATTACGCCTTTACAGTTGAGACAGAACTGGCAAATTCCATATAAGTATGAACTGATATCCACATCAATTTGTTTAATTTTAGCACAAAAATTTATATTTCTCGGAAACGGCGCAATATTTTGGCTTGAAATTTTCAGATTTTTCATCAGAAAATATGCCCTTTCAGATTCAAAAAAAGGTAAAATGTATGGAAAATATTATGTGAAACCGTCACTTTAATCTAGAATATCCGTATGATGGCTATCTTGAGTTTAATACGGCATCGGAAATGTTTGGGCAACGTCGTAAACGTTGAGCGGTATCCGATCTGTACGGATATGTTACGAAGAGCAGACTTATGTTTCGCACTTTCTGCTACCGAATGATTACGTCGTCACCTTTAAAATGCCGACGTCTTGTGAAACTCTTTTACGACTATTCTACCTTAAATCTGATATATTGGCTTTCACCACATATCAAATCTTTGACCACTAATATCCAAAGCGAGTACCAGAACAATATAGCAGCTATGGAAACGATTGACAATAATTATCGTCGCTTTTCAACAAAAACCTCGCAACTGCAGCTTGTTTTAAGCTGCAGTTACGAGGTTTTCGTTGAAAAGCTACGATATGGAGTCGTCGAGACTGCCAAAGTCATGGTGGAGATTGTGCATGATGGGATGGATAACGAATACGGACAAATTTGCCTCGCTTCAGGTAAGAAATTGTGCAATAATTTTCTTATTTCTGCGCCAATTTTTAAGCGGTTTGTTGCATGTACCCCGCATTACTGAGCTCTTTCCTCGGATATATGACTTGTTTGTAGAATCTTTGAACTTTGTCCAAAAATTGACCCCAACCGACCTGAAAAGCGACAAAAAATTCAGACCCTTTTTGAAGTTTCCAGATACGTAATACATCTGAGAAAAGGGCTCAGTAAGACGGAGTACATGCAACAAACCGCATAAAATTTGACGCAGAAATAAGAAAGTTATTGCACAAATTCTTACCCGAAGCGTGGTTAATTTGACCGTAGTCGTAACCATTTCGCTTTCTGGTCGGTTGGGACAATATTTCGGAAAGTGTACCATGAGTTATCTAATATGTCATACATCCGATGAAAGAGTTCGGTAAGGCGGGGTACATGCAACACACCTTTTGACGATTGACGTACAAATAAGGAAGTTATTGCAAAATATCTTACCAGAATCGAGATTATTTTGTCCGTATTCGTTATCCATCCCATGATGCACAATCTCCACCGTGAAAGTAAGTCATGATTGGTAGGCTACTTTCTACATTTTCTCGCGTGCTCAGGACCCATTTATCTGGAACTCAATCAGTCAAGTACAATAACATGCAAAATTAGCGCGAAAATGATCGATTTGGGAAAACAAAAGTTGTTCAATCGAGAGTGAAATACGTTATCAGAAACTTGAGAAATGGAGATAATCCACCATTTAACCAGATAGTCATCGTTAACCCTTTACCAGGCTACAAATTCAAACAGGTCCAACTGGAAGGAGTTGCTAACACAGAGAATTAACCCTGTTCATGCTGTTCACGTCAATTTACTGTTGTGATCAAAGCTTTAGCAGTCAGTATAGACTAAGATCCGACTGCACATACGTGCAGTCTGATCTTAGCCTACACTGCCTGCTTGCTACATCCTTTTTGTGGCACAAAATGGAGAAAGTCTTATTGAAATGTCTTCAATAGGGAACGATTTTATCAAGTAAACCGTGACGTAAATTCAGACAAACAATAGTATTTTCGTATGTGTTGTGATAAAATTTCGTAACTACGGCTTGATTCAAGCCGTAGTTACGAGATTTTATAACAACACCAGCGGTTTATCAAAACATAACAGTAAACCCAATCTATTTTTAGCACAAAATTCATTGCCATTGGTACTTTTATTTAAAACAAACTTTAAAATCAGCAGGACAAGGGTTAAAGAAGATGATCATATAATAAACAATTGTTGTGTAAACATTAGTTCATAATATTATGAGACACAATGGCCAGAAGAAGCACTATTTCCTCCTTTTTCCGTCACAGAAAGATTTTTTCAAAATAATCATGATTGTTATCAACGATAAAGATATCGCTACAAGAGTCACCAAAAATTCGCATGATTTATGAAAAGGTAAACAAACAATAATCCACGGAAACCGAGCAAAAACAATACCTTAACGGGACATTATCAACAAAAGAGAACAAAACACTTTAGTCTGTAGGACATTCCAACAGAGCGCCTATAAGGCGAACTATGCAAAACTGTTCAACTGAATGTCGAATAATTTTGTCCAGTTAAAATATCCCCAAACAAGACATAGTTTTGACAGACATAATAAGAGAAAATGTTGGGAAAACATTTTAGGGACAAGAAGAACATGCTTTTAACCCTTTTCCAAATAATAAAATATTTAGGGGTGTCCAATTTGAAAGCTGCTGTAGACGGCAAACCGATGTTCCTGAAGGTACAATTTGTTAAAATTAAAGCACGTAAAACATTGAGACAAAAGGAGAAAATGCTGATTGTCAGCATTTTCTCCTTTTGTCTCAATGTTTTCCCAAGCCTATATTGCCAGGGACGTCAAAAGCAGGTCTTGTTTGGGAAAGGGTTAAACTGCATTTTGTGCCTTTGTTTATCAACAATCTTTTTTTGTCGTGAGCATCATATTTCAAAGTGAAACCATCTTTGTTGTTGTTTGAGTAAGGGTTACGTTTGGCCATTTTGGACATGTATTTGGGGTGAACTCGGCCAAAGCGAGGGACCTTTTTCGCTACAACAAGGTACAGATATTTTGCGTTTAAGTGTGAGTTTAAAGATCTGACTGGATAGTTTTTTCTAATAACAATGTATTTGTTCTAAAAATAGACCGGGTTTACCGATATGTATTGATGAACCGTCGTTGTTGTTATACAATCTCGTAACTACGGCTTTATCAACACCGACGGAATACAATGATCGCGAAAAAAACGTCCCACGCTTTGGCCAAGTTCACCACCAGTGTGTAGCTTTTGGCGATGAAAAAAATGGGGCTACTGTTTATAGATGTTTGAATATTATGAAATAATGATTTTCGTACATTGTATGTTGATCTTTTCTCCCAACCCTTTAGCATTGTGACATTGATGTCTATGCACGTACCATATAGCCAAAGGCCACCTTGTTACGCTCATGAGATTTCTAATAAGCACGATGTATTTTAAAAGGACTCTAGATAACTGTATGTATATTTGCAAAGGGCGGGGATGATATGAACAGTACTTCACTTGCATTTCAGCGATTTCGCAAATGGGTTCAATGACGTATATAACACAGAAAGCTTGTGACAACATTTAGGTAAAAGAAGTAAATTTTAAAGTAGCACTTTCTGTTTTTCCATAATTAGATATTTACTTCAAGTTAATTTTGCTGTCATCTACTCATTTCACTTGCGCACAATGTAAATTTTTGTCGTTTGAGAAAATAATATTCATGGCCCCTTTTTCCAAAAACGGTATAGTTTTTTTTAAACAAAGACATTTAACTAGGTCACTAACCCAAATTGAACAAATATTCTTTTAACACGATACAATGGACAATGAAAATTGTATTATAAAACAATGAACAATATGTCGCATAGTAACCAAAACTATTTTCACACGAAAACCCCTATAAATGTCGAAGAGGGGTCTATTGAGTTATTCACATTTTTTCAAACCGCAAAATGTTTGACAGGTAGCCTACAATTTGAAAACAACAGTAGACATTTCATTCCGATTTCATTTTTTGATGCAAAGATTGAATATTCTAATGCGTAGAAATGCCCTAATGCGTAGAAATGCTATCGATTTTTGAAATTGTTATTTGTAAGCGAAAAATATGCCATAAGTTTAAAGTTGAGACAGAAATGACAAATTCAATATAAATCTGAACTGTTGCCCACAACAATTTATCTAATTTTAGCACAAAAATATATAATTCTCGTAAACGGTGCAGTATTTTGGCTTAAAATTTTCAGAATTTTCATAAGAAAACATGCTCTTTCAGATAGAAATAAAAATAAAATATGAAAAAATAAATGTGAAATGTCACTTTAAGCGTTGAATTTTAACTATTTGTAGCTTCGATATCAAAGTCTTAAGGGGGAATGCTCCAGTTTTTCGGAACACTCGGTCATTACTGTAGTAAATTAAATGTTTCGTACCAATATGTTTCGCTACCATATTTTCAATAATATAACACATCATTACAATTTACCATTTTCGACGGTAAAAGTGTATTTATTATGCAAAACTGATTACCTCCAGATGGAAATCGATTATTTGGAGCAAGACAGTCGTAAGTGTGTATGCAGTTACCACTGTTTTGCGTCATTCTTTTCATGTGTAGCTGATAAAAATTGCTGTAATTCACTAATAAGTGCGCTGACCTATACATTTTCTTTTTGAATTATTACCAGGACATGTTGCTTAATACAATGAGGGAGTTTTATCAAATTCTATTTTGTAGAACTTGAAATATTTCCAAAAATATGCAAATTTTGACATAAAACACTCCTGCTTCGTAGATCTAACCGAACACGTGAGCATGCTGTTTTATACATTTACGCGTTCATAATAGCACATATTTTGGGTTTTCTGTTCTCATTTAATGTAAGACGTTACTTTAAATCTGTTTTCGGGACTAAACGATGAATATACAGCATTTTATTAGCATCTTAGTGACCTTGGACAGGTGCAAGAAATTGTGCATTTTTTCGATGTAGGGGTATGTGATACGAATGCCTATAAAATTCAAACAAGATCGCTGAACATCCATTTTTATTTCATTTTTCAATTGGTAATAACCACTGGTGGTGAACTCGGACAAATCGAGGAACATTTTTCATGAACACAAGGTACAGATACTTCATGTTTAAATGCGCGTTTAAAAACCAGTTTTACTAGTTTGAGCATGTACACAACGATTTGCACGTGTTTATCCGCCCAAAACAATATGGACGAATCGGAGAGACACTTAGAGGCTATTGTCAGTTTTGTTATTTTATTTCTCTGACTGATTCTGAAGTTGGTATTACAATTCTTGGAGTAGAAGTTTTTTTCCGATGTGAAAATCGTAGTTAACGTTTTTTGAAGGGGACTTGTACGGTTTATTTATGATACCGTGAACATTTTCAATGGCTGTTCGAATTGCAATGACTTTTGTCCTAACAATAGAATGGGTTTTCGGTTAAATATGGATAAATCGTAGGTGTTGTTATAAAATCCCGTAACTGCAGCTTCAATAAAGTTGAGTTTGTGACGTTTTAGATTTACGCCGACGAAGCACTAGTGTTTGTCCGAAAAAACGACACTAGGTCTATATATACCATAGTAGATAAAATTTATTCTTTTTCAAAGACGAATTAATGGTATACAATAATCATTTCCAAAACAATAGGCCTATCTGGTATTGCAGCCCCCAATTAGAAGGCTTTCAGTAATGACCACCATATAGATAGTGCTTCGTTTGCCCGTCCGTCCGTTTTTCTACCCGTCCGCCAATTTGTCTAGCTGACTGCTCTAGATGTCAAAATACATTGATTTTATATGTTGAGAAGTTAAAATGTGTGTACTAATTAAGAAAATATGAAAGAAAAATATTAAGAAAAAAGGAGCCAAATTATTTTCAGTATAGATCTATTCTTCTTTTGATTCAATGTTTGCTATACGCACTTCAACGTCAATTACACAAAACGTGGGAACGACGTCGTATTGTTTGGCGGCGATGTTATAAAGTCATGAAAACAGATCATGAGCGTAAACTTTTGTTTCAGAAGAAATGTAGTGAGACGTCTTTTTTTAACATTTTATCTTTAAGAAATCTAAAATATTGAAACAAATGGATTTAATTATAGTAGCACAAATATACTCCCCGTCATAAGAAAGTAGCCACTTGTCTAATGCAAATGGTCGCCAATTTTAGGATTATTCATAAATGTACCGAAATAAATACAAGATATTGAAGCATGGCAAGTAAATCGAAAACAGTCGAATTACCCCATTAATTAGACCGTTTTCGATTTACTTGCCATGCTACAATTTTGAGACGATTCCAACACATCCAACGTCTACACGTGACGTCATTCCGACAAGACAACCATTATCGGAACGACTACCTGTGAAATCGACAGAAAAAGGCAAACGTTACAGATAGGCTAGATTGCTTCCTGAGTTGAGTTCTATCAGCAGTAGAGGCTGATTAACGGATTAGACCATCCGTTTCAGACGTCTTGCGATACCCATAGTCTTGCTACGATGTTATTGACAACATTACCTTCAGTGGGTTAGACAGCATCTATTGTTTTCGAAGGACAATTGCATAGCATGTATTAATAACAACGGTGTTCACACTCGAAAATGTCATGTAAAAGCGAATCTTATCCTTATCCACTTTCAGGAATTGTTACGGTAATAACAAGTATATTAATACATTGACAATTATTGAAAGTAAAAGATTAAATGTGCATTTGTAAAATTTTATTCATGTACCGTATGCAGTCAAGGTGTTAATTGAAAAGGAAATGCACACAGTTAACTTTTCCCGTTAGTATACTTTAGAATGCATGCCCGTAGAAAGCAATTCCATATGGGCCCTGTCTGGGCCAGTGCCTAATATTGGGGGGGGGGGGGGGGGGGGGCTAAATTAGATTTGTCATAAGTTTTAAATGTGAAATGATGAAAATTCGGCATTTTTGCCAACTATGGGGGGGGGGGCGGCTCCAGAGTCCCCCTGTTCGTACGGGCCTGGGATGTGTGAAACAGTGGATCCTCCTTAGAATAAATGGTGATAATGGTAATGACAAACATTACAGTATAGATCTGGAAACGTTCATTTAGGCTTTTGAGACCAACATGGATCCAGATCAGACTTTGCATGTGCACTGTCTGATCAAGATCCATCTTGTTCTCATTTAATAGCTTATTATCCACCTGTACCAAATTTAAGAAGGCATAACGAAAATCTTACCGGTGAAACTCCGAGGTAACGATAAAAATGATGATTATTATGATGATGATTATGATTATGATGATGATGATGATGATGATGATGATGATGATGATGATGATGATGATGATGATGATGATGATGATGATGATGATGATGATGATGATGATGATGTCATCTAATTGTCATCACCTGTCAGTAATTTATCTGAAAGGGGAGTTAGGCAGTACAAATTGATATATATTGAAACAAGTACCTGGTGCTCGAATTTGATGCCGGAAATCTATGGTTAGATGCTCAAATCAGTGCGATATTACCGAATAAATGTTTAAATGTGCCGTTAAGTCCAGTGCAATCGATTAATTTATCAAACATGTGGTCATAAAACACCGTAGCTGGAAAAGATAACATCGCAAACATGCTGTAACGTGGTCACGAAGAAACCGCACAATGATTTTCAATGACATGACACCAAAAACTGCCATTTACATCCTTTATTTGTACATTTATATGTCTGTTTTGTTTACTTGCAATGCAAGTTGATAAATATAAACAGTGACATCGTACCATTTCGTTCGGGCGATTAAGATCAACCCACATGATCTCAATATGCGCTTTGTGCACTTGCAATCCGTTTATAACATTGGAAAATAATGATCGATAAAACTGATATTTTCGTGCGTATTATAAATCATATCTACATACCTTAGTAACTTCCATTTGAGTGCATCCTTTAAAAAAAAGACGGAAAGAGAAGTAAAACAAAATACCACGTGTATTGTTTACAAAAATCCGAATGTGACATGAAGTATCTGTACCTTGTGTTCATGAAAAATGTTCTTCGCTTTGTCCGAGTTCACCACCAGTGATAACATGTAATTTCAACATACAAAATATAAATAAATTCTATTATTGGGGAAAAAATTAGGAAACTGGAGCATTCCCCCTTAATGGGCAATTCAATTTTGTACACAAAAACTTGCGGCCAGACCGCGTATTCAAAATATACAATTGTAAATATTTTTACATGTTACATAGATTATATATGTTTATTTAATTTTTGTCAAGAAGTATATTTGAATTTGACAGCTGTCCACACATCTGCGTATCTGTGGCACTCAGCATGGCAATCGTGGGAAATACTTTGCAACAATTGACCAAACGCCAATCGACAGATCGCTCCGCCAAACATAGAATTTAAGACAAACAATGGGGAAGTGATCGTTAATAGGGAACGATTTTATCCAGTTAATCGTGACGTATATTCGGACCAACTAAATAGTATTTCGTAAGTGTTGTTATAAAATCTCGTAACTACGGCTTGATTTAAACCGTAGTTACGAGATTTTATAACAACATCTACGGTTTATCAATAATAACGGGATAACCTAGTCTATTGTAAGCACAAAATTCTTTGCCATTGGCATGTCGATTGTATTGATTGTCAGTCGATAAATCGATATTATAACACGTGCAACGAAGAACAATTGGGGCATGACATTTTTCTGATCGTCCATTGGCTAATCGATGTTTTTGATTGACAGTCGGCGTTTGGTCAATAGGACGGACGCACAGACCCACTGGGACCCGGCGCCGATCGTTAGTTTCACCCATTACTCGTCGGCAAAATTTTAGAACGGTCCAAATTCAAAGATGTTGCAGACGACACTTTCAATTGAATGAAATTTTACATAATTTGGTCATGTTATACAGAAAACATTGTGGAAAATAAAGAAATTGCTTGTCAAAAGCAATTTCTTCATTTTCCACAATGTTTTCAAAAGCCGCTATCGTGTGAGGGATCAAAGGGCGTCACTGTTTGGTAATGGGTTAAATTAAGAAAGTGATTAAAATTAAAGTAGTTCCGTAGCGATTTCGACACATCCTGTTGGAAAACCCCTCGCCATGTTTAAATAAAGGAAAAATATTTTCATAATCCGGAATTTTCAGAAATATTGTTCGTCTTTCAATGTAGGGATCTATATTTAACCCTTTTCGTGGGGACAACTTTACAGGTAGTTCCAAATTCAAAGAAATTGCAGACGACAATGTCACGTTAGCCCAGAAAAAAAAACCTTGAGATTTGATTTCATTATGGTAGCAAACGTAGGCGAATACGCATTTTTTTTTTTCTTTTTTTTTTTTTTTTTTTGCTTTTCTAACGTTGTTTAACGCTTTCTTTGGTGGAGATTCCAAAACCAGAGGTAGTTTTTGAAAAGTGTCAAAATGTCGTCTGCTGCGATGGAATGTTAAATACGGGTAATCCATTTTGGGGGGACAATATAACCCGACCTTGGATTAATTTGGTAAACATGTCTTAATATCCCTAAAAAGTATGTTATTTCATTCATACTGGATACGAACTGTCTAC
Source organism: Fragum sueziense (assembly GCA_963680895.1). NCBI lineage: Eukaryota > Metazoa > Mollusca > Bivalvia > Cardiida > Cardiidae > Fragum > Fragum sueziense. The sequence continues at coordinate 46,960,197 of OY804602.1, read as the reverse complement.
ATTTTTGTAATGATAAAAATATTAGATAATTCCGCAATATTACGTCTAATTGGTAAATAAATCAAGGGAACCATTATATGTATACGTTTTCCAAATTATTATGTGATTCTTTTGAAACCGAGAAATGAATTCAGCTGCAATGACGCAAAAATCATCTTTTGCAAGGAATTTATAAAAGACCGAAACTTAAAAAAAGGACCTCGATAGATAATGAAAAATCTCAACCAGTGCTAAAATTCCTTACTTTTATCGTCGAAGATAATGCAATGCACCACACATTGACAACAATGCAAACCCTGAGTTTCCACATGTTCTTCTGAACCCTAAAATGTCTAGCATGGCCCCTTTAACGTTCAGTTTAATTATGTATGAACTTGAAATGCTAGCACACACGATTTCTTTCTAGAAGTTTGGCATTTAGCGTGGCAAGACACTTGTCCATGTTGAGCCCGAGCACTGCATGGTTAAGAGCCCTTGGTCAAGAATGGAGCACTTTGTCCAAGATGGAGCATTAATTTGACAAATTGACGTGTGCTCAAGTTGTGAAGAGGCTTTATTTCGGCACATATGACCTGTCATGCTTAAAGAAATCTTACGATAAGAGTGAAAAGTATCGATCCTAGTCAGTCTGCGCAGTCCGCGCAGACTGACTATAGGATCGAAACTTTTCACACTTACGTTATGATCTCAATCTAGAATGTTTTCCCTATCTTGATACATTTACATTTTCCTAATACGACATCAGAGGTGCGTTCTTTAGAGCGAGATTTCTTGAGATATCTTGAGATTTCTTAAGATATTTTAGGATAAAGCGTTCTTTTGAGCAAGATTTTTAAGACGATCACTGCGAGCCGCCATTGCTCTATACTTCTTTCGGAACCCCTCGGTCAACTCTGTATAAACAATATAAAATAGATTTGGCCGAGTTGTTCCGAACACTCCATAATTCATAAACCGCGGTGTTCCGCTCCATACTTTATACAAATGACGTCATGATGACGTCATTTGTATAAATATGGAGCATTCGGAACAGCTCGGTCAAAGTATTAAAACGCTTTATCCAAAACACATTAAGAAATCTTAAAAAAAATCTCGCTCTAAAGAACGCGGCTCTGGTTGAGCTCTGCTGAGTCTGGTTCATTTCTCGAAATATGATTTCATGGGATTCACACAGACCTAACGTCCTTTTTAGCGTGACGTGTCATAAATCAAGGGCGGATCCAGGATTTTTTTCAGGGGGGTCCAAGCCCAATTTTTTCCAGGGGGAGTCCAAGCCCAAATTATGGCTTAAATGTAGTAAATATGTAACGTTACACTAAATTTATATAGTCAAGATTCAATTTTCGGCCAATGCCGGGGGGGGGTCCGGACCCCCCCCCCCCCCGATCCCCCTCTAGATCCGCCCATGTAAATGAATCTGACAGGTTGTCGCTCCATATAGAACGTTTGGGTTCGAGTATTGCATACTTCACCATCAATAAATTGAAAACAGCAGGAAGCATAAATTTTGACAAGTAAGTGTGCGGTTGAAGTCTGGAGAGCCATTCTTTCCGTCAACCGATTGCCAAACCGTAAAGTTTTAGACTAGTTCAACTTCAAAGATGTTCAAGATGAAAATTTCAAGTGAATTATATTTTACATTTTTGGTCTTTTCAGATAGAAAACGTTATGGGAAATGAAGAAATTTGAAGAATTTGTTTCTCAGTGTTAATCACGCTGGTCAGTCTTAAACACTAACAGTGCGTGGTCAAGAGCCCTTGGCCAAGAATGGAGCACTGCAGCACTTTGTCCAAAATGGAGCATTAATTTGACAAAATGACGTGCGGTCAAGTCGTGAAGAGGCTTTATTTCGGCAAATGAATCTGACAAGTTGCTGTCCCATATAGAACGGTCAGATGTGAGAATAGCCTACTTCACTAACAATAAATTGAAAACAACAATGAGCATGAATTTTGACAAGTAAGTGTGCGGTTGACGTTGGGAGAGCCATTATTTTCTTTAACCCATTACCACACAGTGACTCTGTTTGACTCCCTACAAGATTATAGATTTGAAAAACATTGTGGAAATTGAAGAAGTTGCTTACAAGTAACAAGCAATTTCTTCATTTCCCACATTTTTTACTACCCAGAAAGATCAAAGAATGCGAAATTTCATTCAATTCATATTGTTGTCTGCATCATCTTTGAATTTGGACAAGTCCAAAAATTTTGTCGTTTGGTAATGGGTTAACGTTGGATAATGGGTCGGAAAATCCGTACAAAGTAATGATCTACATATTAAAGTAGAATACCGGTAACGTGGCCGTTTTGAGATTTATAAAACATCGGGTATTTTTTCGAGCAGTGTCGTTACATGTCCGAACTTATTCGGGCACGGTCGTAAACATTCGGCGGTGGAAAGTTCCAACGCCGAATGTTTTCGACGTCGCCCGAATAATTCCGACTTCGTGCGAATCTCATTATGAGTAGACTACATTAAGTTCACAGTCAAGTGTCAAATTATGACCTGTTAGTTCAAGATTTTGATTTTGACATTTAAATACTTTAACTGTAATGCTTCGGAAATTCTTACTTTCCTAAATTAGAAGTGAGGAATTTCGATAAGTGAATGTCTAAAGCTGTCAAGGCCCGGTCCCACTGGCCGATCGACAAAAACGTATGCAAAAAGGACACAGCGGACGAGCAAAATTTCGGTAGTGGTACCATCCGTTTTCATCCGCTTTAGAAAATAGCGAAAATGTAATATAACGGAAAAGAGAGCACGTCAGTAGTATATAGCGGGGATGTTAAACGGATATTCGTTGGAAGCCTGGCGGATGGGAGCGGATGTCAGCTAAATATACGGAATACATCCCAGATAAAAACTCTTTTTTCCATTTGTATGCTTCATATACGCGATGCATATGCTTACATCCTTTCTACACTGAACAGATCTTCTAAACCGCCACTTTTCATAACAGATTTTTTTAAATAAATGAAAAACGAAATGCTCGTTTGAAACAATATTTTGCACATTAGATTTTGTGATCACTAGCTATCGATTTAACGCCATGAAGTCAAAATTAAAACAACAACTTTTTGTGTGTAGAGTCTTTTATATAAAACCGGGTTTTGCACGTGGTGCACGATGTGATGAGTTGAATTGTACGACATTACTCAAGCATTAGTTCATATTGATCCGACATGCCGATTTTGCAAAGAAAAGTCAACTCAATGGGCCGGTTGTCCTTAAGTGATATGGGTCGGACTTTGGGGCTTATCGAAAGCGACGTCAATATGAATAAGGCATGTGCCCTCTTAAGTGATTTGTGCATGTTTCAAAAGCTTAATCATGATACTGCTAAATGCAGTAAGTGTTTTTCGATTGCCTTCTGTTTTTCGATTTTTTTTGGACCTCAACCCGTGTTAAAGTGCATCACAGAGCATGGCCCTTAGAGTCCACCATACAAAACATTCATAGCTCACATGTACATTTTCTGACAGATGACTTATCTTTTGAACACATTTAGCATGTCGGTAATGGATGTTTGACGCGTGTGTGCTAATATAGAGGATTTAAAATAATGTTTACAAACTCCATTTAGTGGTCTTTTAGCACTTATTATATTCCGTAGAACGCCATAAAACATTCAAAGGTGAAGATATGTTGACATTGTTGTTACATGCATCGTTTGTTTTTCTATTGCGTCTTTATATCGTGTTATATGGCCCGTAAAACCATGTCAAAGTGCACCACAGATCATGGCCCGAACAGTCTACCATACAAATTATTATCATTCCTCATGTACCTTTCGTGACGAAAGACATGACTTATGAAACAGTTATTTATATCCTTAATGCATCCTTGACGTATGCAAGCTACTGGGGAGGATACAAAGTTATGTTTACAAACTGGATTTTTTTGTTCTTTTTAAAAGCACCTTTTGTATTCCGTAGAATACCACCAAAGCATTCAAAAGTGAAGACTGGCCGACATGTTTGTTAACAGTCAAAAAATATCGCCCAGATTTAATGCACAGATTAATTCAAATCGTAGAAATGCTCAAAAGTAATCGCAAGACATTACAAAAAGATTTGGCAGAAATATCAGGCAACCGGAAGTGTGGCAGACTTACCCATGCTTACAGAAACGTCTAGAATGACACCTTAGAACTTCCTGGGTAGCTACAATTGAACAAGGGCTCGTTGTCAAGCAGAAATATTGACGAAGAGTGGTGTCACATCCAATTGCTTACAGTTTACCTTTCTGATGTGAAAATGTAGACGTGACAGTGACCCTTTTCAATTTGCAATTAAGTAATGCTATTGTCAAAGCGCCTCAATGGAATTTTGGCATCATCTGTGGGAATGGTTAATCTTTTTTATTTGAAAATTTCAAGCCCCTATCTAAAATATCTTTGGAGTTATACAAAGTTACATGCCGTGGCGGTTTAGAAGATCTGTTCAGTGTATTTCCGTGCTGCTAACGATGTATAGACGTTCCATGTACCTTATCGTTCCCCTATCAATCCCTTTTCAGTTTCGGTTGATTTGAGTTTCAAGGATGCCTATAGGATGAAGAAAGGATACGACGGACTGATAACGGACATAGAACGTCTGTTGCTCGTATATATTGCGGAATTATATCGTACACGACGGAAGGTTCATCCGTTCTAAAAGTTTTGGGCAGCTCAAAACTTCTTGCGCGGATGAAATTACGGTTGACGGATGCCCGTTGGATAAAACGTATGCAATAAGTACACATCGGACTTCCAACGGATGGCAAGAGACGTCTAACGGAAAGCAATATTTTTTGTACGTTTTATAATCCTCTTTGCATCCGAAAGTGCAGTGGGACCGGGCCTTTAAGAGCTGCATAATTATCCTAGGTGTATAATCACGTGATTTAGAATTTCCGATAGTCTTCAATAGTTTTGTTGATGAATTCGGTTTGACGCAGAGAATGTGGAAAATGACAGGAATTAGCTGGACGTGGTGGATTTTCTATTCTAAAAATCAGGTGATAAAAAAGCTATTGACGATCAACCAAAATGTTGGTTGATCGTCAGTCACTTTTTTGTCACATGAGTTTAAAAGAATATCAACCACGACCATCTAACGCCTGACGTCTGCCCAACTTTTCTACTTCAAACCGAATTCAAATCGTTATTTAGTAAAAAAAATATTGAAGATTTTTTAAAATTGTTGCGTCATGTGATTATGCATCGTGAGATCTAAGCCTATCCCGATAAGCGATGCACTTTTTTAGGCATACAAGTCGTTTAGTCATATCTCGGGCCCTTTGAATATGCTCTTCAGTCCACTGCCGAGTGCCCGATTTGACAAGTCGAAGAGTTCGACTTCACTGAGTGGCTTTGTGCGTGGGAGGATGGTTTAACCCATTCCCTTAACTGCTAAAATTTGGACTATTCCATTTTGAAAGCTGCAGCAGACGAAACTTTGGATGTTATTTGAGATACCATTTGTGTACCATAGGTCACTTACAACAGAGAAAATATTGAGACAAAAAGAGAAAATGCTGATTATCAGCCTTTACTTCTTTTGTCTTAATATTTTCCCAGAGTCATTTCAAACGGGGACTTCAAAACCATGTCTATTTGGGAAAGGTTCAAGGGCCATTATTTGTTAAACTTTAATTGTTAGGTGACATGTTACGATGTTCCCGAACTGTTCGCCATCTGTCGATTTAGAAAAGAGATGTGATGTCAACTTAACTTCTTTGTCTTTGGCTGCCATCTATACTTTCGTTCTCTATAGTCCGGTAACGATTTTAATGCACATGTTTACAAAATTCATCGATGTAAATAATATTACATGTATATCGAGTTCAAAACTATCATAATTTTGCATATTTTGCATATCGTCGTTGTAAATGCAAAACCTCGTATCTCGTTTATGGAAAATTTTAAAGGGGAGGGAAAAAATGTAAAAACTTTTCCCAAACTGAAATCTTTTACTTGAAATTTTGACATATTGTTCACAAATAATGTGTTATTAATACTGATCAGCAAAATATCTAACAACCTGCTGGAATTGTCTTAATTGGACATACTAGTACAAGTTTGTGCTTTGAAAATCGCAAGGATCGACATACGAGGTTTTGCATTTACACCGACGATATGATGGTTCGAATCTTGCAGGTGTCTCACACCTGCAAGATCCGAACCAACACATGCAAAATTGAATTGAGTCTTTAGACATTTTTGCTATTATTTACATAAACTTAATTTGTAAACATGTGTCCTAATATCGGGATTGGTCTATAGTCAGAATGACACATCTTAGGATGTTCTTAAGTCTAATGACGAGTATTAGAATCTGATAAACCAGAGAAAAGAAAAAAGAGTGTCTTTGCCTGTAGGATGCATTAAGAGCTATTATTTATAAGAAAGAATCAAAGTACTGAAAGTGCAGTTGGAGAGCAGATTTGGCACAGCATAAAATCATCAAACTGTGAAAATACTGCATGCCAATACATTTGGGAACATTCTGTACAATCTTCATGCAAATCTATCCGTAAATGTAGGCCTATGTGGAGTTGTATTAACAAGACATTTTAATCTCACAGCAAAATTTTAGACTGGGCTAAATTTAAAGATGATGCAGACGGCAATTTGAAGCGAATGAAATTCTACATATTTTGTCGTTCTTGGTAGAAATATTGTGGGAAATGAAGATATTGCTTGTCACAAGCAATTTCTTCATTTTCCACAATGTTTTCAACAGCCATTATCTTGTGCGGAGTCCGAAAGAGCCACTGTTTGGTAATTGATTAACCCATTACAACACATTGACTCCATAAAAGATAAAAAAAATCGGAAAAATTGTTTTCGTAGAATTCTCTCTTTTTTGTCTTTAAAGGAGCACCCGCCCCACATAAGATTCACGAGACGCCGAATGTTAAACGATGTCGCCCGAATAACTACCACGTCCCGCGAATCTCATAATTATTCATAAGGAATGGGCTACCTTAAGATACACAAATCACCAAAAGGCCATATTTCAAGATGGATGACGCATCATGCATCCCCTGTGATTTTGTGGTAAAGATTGATAAGTCATCATCATCACCATCAAGGCTTAGGGTAATACTTATAATACGGGTAGTCGAGAAAACGAGTACTCTAGCAAGTGACTTTTACAAAAGAGACGCGTTAACCCATTACCAAACGACAAAATTTTAGGGCGGTCCAAATTGAAAAATCCTGCAGACGACAGTTACATGTGAATGAAATATTTGATTTTTTTTGTCTTTTTGGATGGAAAACATTGTGGGAAATGAAATAATTGCTTGTCACAAGCAATTTCTTCATTTTCCACAATTTTTTCCAAATCCATTATCTTTTAAGGAGTCCAAAAGAGTCATTGTGTGGTAATGGGTTAACAGAAAATATCCATTTTTGCGCATTTACTAAAAAAAATATATTAGACATCCTCTTTACAACGGCTTCTAAGGTACATTCTTTCCGTATCCCAACTTATTCGGGCGACGCCGTAAACAATCGGCGTTGGAACGATCCACCGCCGAATGTTTACGGCATCGCCCGAATAGTTTCGGCATCCCGTGAATCTGATTATGGGTGCACTTCCCTAAGTAATCCGAGTCTTCTCTGATGTAAATACGCTCTTTGATATTTTGATTTTTCGATAAAAATCAAAATATCAAAGAGCGTATTTACATCAGAGAAGACTCGGATTATACCCTAAGATACACAAATCAGCAGAAGGCCATATTTCAAGATGGATGACGCATTATGCATCCCCTGTGATTTCGTCGTAAAGATTGATAACAGTCATCATCATTATCATCGAGGGTGATATTTATACGGGTGGCTGAGGGGACGATTACTCTAGCAAATGTAAATGCGTCACAACGAAAGAAGCTTAGATAGATGACGTACTAAATGGGTCAAAAGTCTATATAGAGCATGCACGCATAAAATATACGCGTCGACGTATAAAATATACGCGAGCAGTTGAAAAAATATGCGTCGACGCGTATATTTTATGCGTGAACGCTCTAAATAGACTTTTGACCCATTTGGTACGCAATATAGGCAATATAGATAAACGGCTATAAAATGACTTTCGAATTAGAAATACATATTTTGGAAATGTAGGCCTATTTGTTAGGACTTATTTTGGGTAAGCAACATGTATGAACATTACCTCAGTAGCCACACTTTAATAACGGCTTTTTTGTTCAAACATTCGTTGTTATGCCTACTCTTTCCAAATATGAAGATAAGCCTTTTAGAAAACAATTCCAAATGTATTCACTATACGGATTTCTTCTATTGGTCAAGATATGAAGTGAAAACGACACTTTCTTGAAATGTTGATGTGTTTAAGTTGCCTGTGTTGACATATATATATATATATATATATATATATGCCTTTAATAACTAGAGGCGGATACATGTACATACGAATACTTGGTGATTATACCACGAAACGCTTTTTATATGACATGGTAAATAAGTTTTAAGATCAAATGTCTTATAACTAATGGGTACATGGTTTTCCCACGTAGGGTGTACGGGCTATTAGATGCGTCATCCGCGACATTTGACAGGCGACCAAAGCCACGGTGTATAATCACGTGACTTATAATTTGCGATAATCTTCAATAACTTTGTCAATACTAGATAAATTTGAATTCGGTTTGAAGCAGAGGTGTAAAAATGTCAGGAATATCCTGGACGTAAAGATTTTTTGAAAAATCAGCTGATAAAAAAGTTATTGAAGATAAACCAAATTTTTGGTTTATCTTCAATAACTTTTTTATCAGCTGATTTATCAAAAATCCACCACGTCCATCTAATGCGTGACGTCTGTCCATCTTCTCTGCTTCAAACCGAATTCAAATCGGTTCAGTATTTTCAAAATTATAGAAGATTTTCTGAAAATATTGTATCACGTGATTATCCACCGTGAAAGCGAACCCTTTAGAGTCTGGAAGCCATAGAAACAACGGTGGTTAATTACGTGACTGAAAATTTAAGAAAATCTTCAATACTTTTGTTAATATGGGACCAGTTTGAATTTGATTTGAAGCAGAGAATGTGGACAAATGTCATGCATTAGATGGACGTTGTGGATTTTTTAAAAAAAAAATCAACTGATAAAAAAACTTATTGAAGATCAACCAAAATTTTGGTTGATCTTCACTAACTTTTTTATCAGTTGATTTTTCAAAATCCATCACGTCCAGCTTATTCATGGCATTTTCCCACATTCTCTGCATCAAACCGAATTCAAATTGGACAAGTATTAACAAACGGGTGTGTCACAATCAGATGTACATCCTGTACCTGCCTCATGTTATAGGATTCCAGTTGACATACAAATCAATATAGCAACATAAATTTGATCTCATATTAATCTCAAAATGATTGTTATGTTATGTACCAAATTTCAGGAAGAATGCATTAGCGATAAAAAAGTTATTGCAATAAATGTATTGAAAAAATGGGGTAAAAATGAAATAATGATGTTTCATTTGAATTTTCCTTATTTTCCACTTTAGAATTTTGTATGAAATTGTTTTAGTATTCTACAAGGCATGCAGCATTCAGTTGGAGAAATCATTCAGCTTTTATCTGCATGTTATTTTATGAAGATGTGATTAGAATTGATTAATTTATTACAAAAATACCGAGACCACCCTTTCGTTATATAATTTCACTTTCGTAGATGGTCTTTTTTAGCGCGAAAAAAGTTAACTTATGACTTACAGAATTTTATTATTTTCATTTTTTTTTTGAAAAAAGACATGTAAATAAAAATTTAAATTGAAATGTTCATAATGCACCAAAGGGTAACTAAGATATTTCGGCAAGAAGTTTGTTGACCTAAAATGTCCTGTCCGTAGACACATTTTAACAAGGTGATTTTCAAGTAATATCACTACAGATTGTGATAAAAGATTCATAAGCTGTTAGCAAATGTATAAAATTAGATTGGCGTGAAATTTTATCAAATTGTATCGAGTACTTTATTTTTTATGTACAATAAAAGAAATGTCTTGTCCGTAGACAAAATGTCTTGTCCGTAGACAGGTGTAAAATAGCTTCTTAAATGGACACCATCTTTGTTAGCTGATATTGTAGACATGTTTCTGCTAAATAATTGTGCTTTTCCTTGAAAGAAATGTATTTTTAGTGAAAGTAAGGTCAAATAGTAGCTCACAGGCAAAAATAAATGCGTCTACGGACAAGACAGAATTTCATAACAGATATTATGAGTACCTCATGCCGCATTTTAATCATCATTTTTATGTGTATTTCATTATTGTTGGCATCCAACAGTCGAAATCAATAAAAAAAATCTTCCCAAGAACCATTTTCAAAACTGGGAACAGTACATTGAGATAAAAGAACAATTTAATGCTGATAAACGCCTTATTTTGCTTTCTTAACCTTTTCTATCTTATCAAATTAAACTTTTGATATTAAACTATCTAAATTGATAAATGTTTCCTGATGTTAAGGTCCCAAGGGAGATAGGTTTTGAAACACAAAAGGCAAATAAATAGCATATTGAATACATTATTAAAAATACCAGCAGTTTCCTTTCCCCCCTGTATTTTCTACCATATCTCAATTAAAATTCAAAATCCGCTAAACGCTATTCTATTTACAATTTCCCAAAATGTCACAACTTTGACTTTTTGCAGCAGACGACGATAACATCTATGATCGTCATGTTGGAATTCTTGTATAAAACACAGCAAAGAAGGTATTGATGAAAAATAAGAAATAATCTGTTATTCTAGCACTCCCTTCTTTTGTCATAATGTTTTTAAGTGCTCTTTTAGTACAGGCGTCAAAACCCAGTCTTGTTCGGGAAATAGTTAACATTCATATTCATTAAAATAATTAATGCTGCATTCTTAAGTTTAAATTGATATATGAATTGTTTATGCTTATGTCTTAAACAATAGCTAAGTATTTGTAGCTCATCTGACCTTATAGTGCTCTATTTAGGTATTGCTAGCTATCAATACCCGTCGTCTGTCCGTTTGTCCGGATGTCTATTCAACAGTTCAATAACTGCTCGAAATTTGTACTTCTTCTTCTTGTTTAAAGTCTATTCCCTTAAAAATGAAAAGTTTTGGTGTTGTTTATTGTCAATTAGATATGATATTAATACCGTTTAACTGTAATCATTGTTAAAATGTCCAGTCCGTAGACAATGTCCAATGCAAATACGACCAACTTCAACAGTCATTATTTCTGTAAGTATTCGTATTAGGACAACATATGTATATATCATTTTAAAGAAAATTGAAATTCCTGACAATATTTATTACTTTTAGGGCTGTACAGACAATACTGAATGAAAATAGAAAACTGAAAGATGTCATTTCAAGCTTAATTTAGATAAAATGTGAGAAAATCAGATTTTTTCAATATAAATATGTCATGGTCACTTTGTTTTGCATGTCATTTGAAAGCTTAGTCTGTGAGTGTTATGATGTAAAATGTTTTCTCCATTTCAAATGAAATTGATATTTCCAAATATGTGTAAGAAATTATAGGCAACTTACTTTTTTCTCTCTAAAATTCCAAATTTAACATGTAAAATAATTTAAATCCTTAAATCTGTGTAAAAAATGTTATTATTTTCTTGAAGATATATTATCTAACTTTCAGGAAAATATTGTCTCTTTTGTATTCAATGACTTTGAAAAATCACCCTTGGTGAAACATAGTTTGCACATCTGATTGTGACACACCCGAAAGGTATTGACGGTTGTCTGAAATTTTGAGTCACATGATTATCCACCGTGGAAACATTATGTTGCAGTCATTATGGTACACGTAAATTTACCATTTTAACCGTGATACAATGAAAAATGCGTTATCAATTTGCATGCGTTGATTGAAATCTTGCAGGTTTTGACACCTACAAGGTTCGAAACACCACATGCAAAATAACAGTATTTTGGAGTTCGATATTTTGATGTTTATATAGGTACAGTTTGTACATATGTGACATGATATCTTGACCTGACTATAGTAGGCCCCTATGTATTAGAAAGAGGTTGTATAGTAGATTCTACGCGATATAAACGTCCAAAAGGCGCAGCCTTTGAACGTTTGTGTTGCGTAGAATCTACTATACAGACTCTATCTGACTTAGTGTTCGCTAGCAGTTAATTGGCGATTGGGCGTGGCTATCTATAGACGTCACATAAACTAGCCGGCAGCCCGTTTATGCGAAATATAGCGGCGAAATTTTAAAATATACTGCAATTTCATTGGTCCAAAAAGTGGGTCGAACACTAAGTCTATGTTTGCATTACTTGATCACACAGGGTACGGACAAAACCCCACCAGGACAAAAATCACTTGGACAAAACCCCACCGGACAAAAACAATAATTATGATAGAGCAATGAATTGTTGAAACATTCAAAACTCGTATTTCAAAACTATTTTCATTAGCATTTTTTTCTTCTGTATTAACATAAACTTGTTATACTACATTTGCATATTCTATGCCTATATATTGGTCGGGTTTTGTCCTGATGGGGTTTATTCTGATGGGGCTTTGTTCAGGTGGGGTTTTGTTCCAGTTTTTTTTTGTCCTGGTGGGGTTTTGTCCTACACTCGATCACAGAGTCTTTTACACTTGATACACGTTAGTCCAAAGGTAAACAAAAGTGTACACGCGCATAATTTTTGTCAAAATGCCAAAAGAGTATTTTGTCTAAAACTGTCTTCTTGTTTCACTGAATAAGAACAAGAAAGACTATATGATGTTAGTGTTTAGGATTTTTCTCAACGGTTCCATTGCTCAGGGTTTTTCAAGTATGTCGGCGGCAATACCACTTCGGAGTGTGCCATAAAGGCAAATCGTCAATGTAAATGCAAAACCCCGCATTTCGTTTTTGAAAAAAATTAAAGGGGAGGGAAAAAGTGTAATAACTTTTCCCAAACTGAAATGTTTTACTTGAAATTTTGACACATTGTTCATAAATAATGTGCCATTAAAACTGATCAATAGAAATATCTCAAAACCTGCGAAAGTTGTCTAAACTGGACAGACAAGTTTGTACTTTGAAAATCGCAAGAATCGACATACGAGGTTCTGCATTTACACCGACGAAATAATAAGTGGCCTCTCGGAGAAAACATTCTACTCCAGACCACTATTTTGTGTATCGGCGAAAAAAGAACAATAGTAGTTTTCTCAATTACCATGGAAATTTGAAGCGCCATTGAAGTGGATGCTGAAACCAGACGTCATCACGTATGAATATTAATTAGCTGGGACATCTGCACATGCTTTGCATAGTCTTGAGTGTACGCATGTAAGCCCCTACATGGACATAAGATAGTCCACCCCTGGTGAGATTAACGCGACGTCGATATTATTCGGGCGACGTCGAAAACATTCGGCGGTGGAACTTTCCGCCGCCGATTGTTTACGACCGCGACCGAATAGGTTCGGATACGTAACGATGATGCTCGAAAAAAAATCCGATGTTTTATGAATCTCAAAATGGCCACAATACGAATATTCTACCTTAATATAATTGTCTGGTCTTTTAGGGTAACAAATGCACATTCTCCATGACCCTGCTTAGCTAACTTTGGTGACGATTATGATGTAAATAAACCATTATGAAAACCTAAGCGCTCAGAGGCGAGATAATTGTAAATCTGAACAAAAATAATCTTATACCTCAAACCAATGCAGCATAAATTGCAAAAAAAAAAAAATGAAAAAAAAAGGTAGAGCTAGGTAGCCTATATCATAAAAGGCATATAGACGAACTATTAAACTTTGCAAAGCGACAGTCGACCTAAATTTCGTTCGCATTACGCGAAAAAGATGCTTGAAAATACAAAAAATAGGCTTTTCTCACAAAAAGGAAACATTAAATTTGATGCTGTATTTGCTTTGAATAACGGTATTTCGGCAGCTGAATAATTAAAGCGCATGCGTACACACGCCTTTTGAATAGGATCAAAGGACTTAGAGTACCTTATTTTAATAATACGTTGGCAAACGTTTTATCATTGAGGGAGATAAATAGGTGCTTTAAATGGGATAAAAGGGGCATCCCTAATTTAAACATAGGCACGCGATAAGGTCGACCTTTTTCAAATATCAGAATTATAAACCCGAAAACATGGGAAAACAGATGTCGATTTTCGCTTCCCTTTCTTTCAGTTATCATTTTAACCGCGACATGTAAAAAGGTACAACGGTCTAGATCCATAGGCTGTTATACCATTTTAGAACACAAAACCCCAATAACAACAACAACAACAACAACAACAACAACAACAACAACAACAACAACAACAAAAATCAAGATCGGCCTTTAAATACGAACAGCTTGATCTGGACCCATATTCACCGATAATGATGAAATCATCGGAGCAAGGTTCTTGGTCAAACCCGTCACTGCGAGGATACGCAGGCTGATCTGGATCAACTTTGTTGTCAAACTTTTTAAGGTAGAATACCCCGTAATATGGCTATTTTGAGATAATAAAACATCGGATTTTTTTCAAGCGGCGTCGTTACGTATCCGAACATATTCGGATGCGGTCGTAAACATTAGGCGGTGGAAAGTTCCACCGCCGAATGCTTTCGACGTCACCCAAATAATTCCAACGTCGCGCGAATCTCATTAGGGGTAGACTACCTTAAGCGCCCACTTGTCCATCTCTCTGATTATAAACCCATTTCTATCTTTTTTTTTTCAATTTGGAAAAAAAATAAATAAAAGTTTTCTCAGAAAGAAAGACGAAAGAACGAACAGACGGATACCAAGAATGGTTACACAATAGTCGTGTAAATGCCTCTTTATGCATATAAGTAACAAAATTCTTCGAACAAAAATAAAACGGCTACTCGAATTTAAAAAAAAGTCAATTCCTTATTCAGAGGGCTGTACCAAAAAGGGTAATAATTTGAGTGTGAGAATTTATCGATTATAGAATCCATTAAATGGGCTACTCGGGTATCTAGTTGTGT
This sequence comes from Fragum sueziense, assembly GCA_963680895.1. NCBI lineage: Eukaryota > Metazoa > Mollusca > Bivalvia > Cardiida > Cardiidae > Fragum > Fragum sueziense. Next base: position 46,945,196 of record OY804602.1, on the reverse strand, counting down.
ATTTTGGGTAAACAATAGCCCGTGGGCTCGGGTGTTAACCTAACAGCTGCCCTTGGTGCGTCGCACAGCGAGGGGCGGGGCATCTGTAAAATACCCCAGTCTGTCTAGATGCATTCTACTTATCCCTCTCCCAAACAACAAATTTTTATGGTGTTCCAATCTGAAAGCCACTGCAGACGACAAAATCAATAGCGATATAGTTAGATTTTTTGTGTGGTATAGCTAAGAAAATGTTGAGGCAAAAGGAGAAACTGCTGGTTATCAGCAGTTTCTTCTTTTGTTTCAATGTTTTCCCAAGCATTTGCTATTAGGGACGTCAAAACCAGGGGCTCGTATTATCAACGATCTTACGACCATTTTTTTGTGTAAACTATGTAACAAAACATCTGATTGCACGAGAAATCAGATTGGGCCAATCAGGTTTGTCGCTACAAGTAATTTCACAAAAAATAAACGTACGATCGTTGATAATACGGGCCCCAGGTCTTGTTTGGGAAAGGGTTAAATTAGCTTCGTTTTTGGCCTACCTCATACATATTGACAGACATGAATCTACAACTTGTAATGTATATAGGCTATAGACCTACATGTATAGATTCATTGGCAAGACACGAAGTACTTTCAACATGGGACACCAAACCCGCTTCAAAAATGATTCCCGACTATAATATACCTAGCCTACCAATTTTATTAGACAGTGAACTTCTCTGCTTTGACAGACGAATAATAAGCAACGACACAAGATATAAAATGGCACATGCGCGGATCCAGAGGGGAGATCAGGGGGTCGTGACCCCTCCCCCCCCCCCCCCCCCCTGGAATTTGGCGAAAAAAGGGGCTATAAAAAGATTACTGGTTATGTCCTAAATAAGCTGCGGCATTCGTCCCGGTGTGCCACGACAAGCCGTTGTTATATTAAATCCTATATGGTATGACATGTATCTGCCCTGCGTTCAGTAAGACAAAACGTTAGCCAACAGTTAGCCGTTTCTTTCGGAATACTCGGTCAATTCTATGAAATTTGGGTCAAAGAAGTTGCGAATGTTGGTAACGTTAGCTAACAGTTTGTCTACTGAACGCAGGGCTGCATGCAGACATCCAGAGGGGATCCTGACATCCCCCCCCCCTGGAATTTGGCGAAAAAAAGGTTAAAGATCGGATGACCCCCCTGGGAAAAATACCTAAATCCGCGCTTGGGGTATGCCTTCATCTTTTCACCACTTCTTTCGCATATTATGCATCGAACACTATTATAGCCCATAAAAGTATAATATGAAAATCATTATCATATTGTTACAAATGATCGAAAAACATGATTTCATCTATTCCTTGGTAGTTTTTTTTCTTACATTGAATAGCACATCCATGGGAACCCTCTTGGGTGCCATGTCAAATTGAACAACCCTCAGTCAGCGTCGTCACCCACCTGCTCGTTTCACCGAAAAGACGAGATAACGGTACTATATATACAGGCGACAAATACGCGCGCTTCTTGCAGCAAACGGTTACCTTTTTGTCTGATCCCATTTAAAAATCGCAATATTCTCAATTATTGTACATCATATGGGTACCCTCTTGGGTGCCATGTCGTATTGAACAACCCTCATCGTCGTAACCCACCTGCTCATTTCACCACGATCGATACTTCATACAGACGAAATAACGGTACTATAACAGACGACAAATACGCGCGCTTCTCGCAGCAGACGGGTATCCTTTTCGTCTGGTCCCAATCGCTGCCTTTAGACAAAATGGCTTTTTTTCAACAAAAACCTCGTAAGTTACTACAGCAACTGTTGCGAGGTTTTCGTTAAAAAACAGCGAAATGTCATTTTCAGCTATCCTGTTATACCGTGCAATCTTAACATTTGAAAGTTGTCTATGGTGATAAATGCAGACAAACGCGCCCTTCTTGCTGCAGACGGATACCTTTTTGTCTGGTACACAGCGGCGGATCCAGGATTTCTGTTAGGGGGGGGGGGGTCGAATATTCAAAAAGGGGGGTTCGTTTTCCTAGTATTACACAAATTTGGCTGAATTTCTGCATGAAAATTTAATATTTTGGCTGTAGAGTGGGGTTCGTTTGAACCCCCTGAACCCCCTCTGGATCCACCACTGACCAGTACAGATGTAATTTTACCCTTACCATTCTAAGCTTTCCTATCAACATGTTAACATTTGGAAGTTTTCTTCTATCTACGAGTATTACGGTGATAAAATTTATATAAATAAATACAAATAACGGTACTCTACCAGACGACAAGAGAAATACGCGCGGTCTTTGCTGCAGACGGATACCTTTTTGTCTGGTACAGATGTCATTTTGACCCTTATTATGCTCAGCTATATGATCACAATGTTAACTTTTGGAATGTATTTTTCTATATGGTGAAATGTATTAATGGTGTCACTCCTAAACGAAACAGGTCTATTAGCTTCTCTCAGAAGTTTCGGTGGGACTTTTTAGACTGTCTGATAGATCATGTCATGGTCATTAATTTGATACCAAGAAAGTGGTATCAGTAGTACCAGAATCTTTAGCTACGCTTGGAACCGTGAACACAATTACCATTGAAATTTGCCATCCATTTCGGAACCTACATGTGACATACACCCAGTGACAAAACACGACGGGACATGAAATAGTTCCAGAAGATTAATTAAAACACATCCTAGTATAGCAGTGCACTGATGGTCTGCCAAAGTGCAGATCCATATTTCATGCACATGTCTATTCGACAGACACAAAAACATTGCGATAAAAGGAGGGACTCCATTTTTGGACGGAACTAACTTTGTGTTCTACGACCCGGGATCATTCCCGTTGTGGAGTGTCTCCAAATACGCGCGATTCCTGCACCAAACGGCAACCTTTTTGTCTGGTTTCATTTTATAACCTCAAATATTCTCCAGCATAAATGCCATCTTAATTAAAACCCTTTAACCCTTTTCCAAACAAGACTTGGTTTTGAGGTCACTAACGGAAAAGGGCTAGGAAAAACAGGGGAAACAACTTAGAACTTTAGGCATAATTTTGGGTCACAAGAGTTGTCTTTCTTGATCTGACAAACGATATCCACTAAGTCTAAGATAATAAAAGAACCATTTTCAATGTAAGCCCCGGCAACATCGGCTTTATAAGACAAGAACATCTTATAAAAAAGATCTCTGCAAAAATTGATGAAAAAGGAAAACTACAAGACTACAGTAATTGAGCAATTATTTTCTTTACTATGAATTGGATTTACATTTTTAACAAATGTTAAAACTTAACAACATTTTGTAGCTCATGTTATATAAGACTTTGTACACTGTACACAATTATGATTAAAAATTTTGTTGTGTCATTCAGAAAGGGACCTTATGGAAATTGTGAAAATTATTGACCCAAAGTCAGACTGCACATCCTGTGTTTTCAGAATCTTGTTAACATTAACCCTTTCCCAAACAAGACATGGTTTTGAAGCCCCTAATAGAAGAGGCATGGGAAAACATTGAAACAAAAGAAGAAACTGCTGATAACCAGCAGTTTCTCCTTTTGTATCAATATTTTTTGTGCCATAATTTACACAAATCCTATCTTTAATAACATCCATTTTGTCATTTGTGGCAGTTTTTGAAGTAGATCACCCTAGAATTTTGACGTTTGGGAAAGAGTTAATTTGATTGGTCGGAGTAAAAGGTCATTGAAGTTGACCCCTACCTGGTGCCTGTAAGATGTTACTGGTCCAAATTTAAAGATAACGCAGACGCACGCATTTTAAAGTGAATGGAATTATGTCTTTTTACGTAGAAAACATTGTGGGAAATGAAGAAATGTTTTCAAAAGCTATTATCTTGTGGGGGAGAGTCAAAAGGAGTCACTGTGTGGTAACAGTGGCGGATCCAGGATTACTGAAAGGGGGGGTTCGAATTTACAATTAGGGGGGTTCGTTTTCCTATTAATATACAATTTTGACTGAATTTGAAATATGAAAGAATTAGGCTTCAGAGGGGGGTTCGTTTGAACCCCCCGAACCCCCTCTGGATCCGCCACTGGGTAATGGGTTAACCTTTCCCAAATGGCATCATTTTATGGCGGTCCATTTCAAAATCTGCTGCATGTGACAAAAGGGTTGTATCCTAAAGATTGGATTCTTGTACAGAATAGCATAGAAAATACTGAGGCAAAAGGAGAAAATGCCGATTTTCAGCATTTTCTTCCTTTGCCTCAATGTTTTCCAAAGCCTTTTTTCTTAAGAACGTCAAAACCAAGACAGTAATCGATGACTCAGCGCGAAACAGTTGTAACTGACTATATGTTTATAGGCAGTTACAACCGTTTCACGCTGAGTGTAAGATAAGTATTGTGTATTTTCTCCTTTTCCAATAAGGTCCCTTTCAGCTTGACATGACAAAAAATATATCTTAGTCAGCATTCACTAACATTATGAAAACTTTATATACATTTCTAGAGTTGTTCTTGGGTTGAATTCACAAACCAGTCTAACTCTAAGTTCATTTTAACACTTTCCCAAACAACAAAATTTTAGTGTTTTCCTTTTTGAAAGCTACTGCAGACCACAAAACATTTGTTTATAAAGGTATAATTTGTGTAAAATATGGCCTAGAAAATTTTGAGACAAATGGAGAAATGCTGATTATCAGCATTTTCTTCTTTTGGCTCACTGTTTTGCCAAGCTTTTTTAACAAGGGACATCAAAACCACGTCTTGTTTGGGAAAAGATTAAATTACACAACAATCCATCTGATTGGCCGAGACATATGTCCTGTCCAATCAGATGACTTGTAATATAATTTTGCTTTAGAGAATCCATTTAGAAATGTTGATGAATATGACCTCTGAACTTCTGAAGTAACCCTCTGATTATCAACATAACCCATTACCAGACGGCAAAATTTTGGACTTTTCCAATTTGAAAGGAGTTGCAGACGACAATTTCAAGTTGATGAAATTTAGAAAATCTTTCCATTTTGGGTTAGAAAACATTGTGGAAAATGAAGGAATTGCTTGTCACAAGCAACTTCTTCATTTTCCATGATGTTTCCCAAGTCTTTTATTGTGAGGTTGTCAAAAAGGGCCAGTGTGTGGTAATGGGAGAAAAATCTAGTATGGAGACCCTGTCACACTGAGACAGGTTTCCAGTGTATCATAACAATTCTAATAAATCTCTGGTTTAACGATCTGGAACCATAATAGACACTTTTGAAAATACAAAAAGTATTGTTATATATTATTTCTATGATATAAGACGGAGGTAAAATGAAACTTAAAACAATTTTTACCGATATGTTGGAATTTTATATATTTTTTTAGTTATTGACCCCCTTTTACAAAAAAGGCGGGAAAAGGGGAAGCACCAACTCCGCAAATCTCGTATTTTTTCCCAGGAGATGATAATATCTGACATTTTTCAGCTTGTATGTTACAACAGATATGTATGTAACATAAATAAGCTAAATACAAAACTATGAAAAACAAAATTGAGAAAAAAACACTTGATTATACATAAGGTTTATGATTTTGCGACTGAATTTTTTCCATGTTTAAGAAAAATGAACATTTTTCTTTGATCTGTAATTTTTGTAATATTGCCTGGCAGGGCATGAGACCTACACCAAAATTATCTCTAATCTATACTTGTACAAATAAAACAAGAATGGGAAAAAGTTACCGTTACATTTTGGTTTTTTATTAATTCAAACTTAGTAGGGGCGCATAAAACAAGGACAAAATTATCCAGAATAGGTCATTCAATTCAATCAAATATTCATTGCAAGGTCAAATGTAACAACACATTATTTTTATAGTAACTTATATAAAGAACTTATTTTTATCAAATATTCATTGCCAGATTTCCCTGTAGTTACTACATAAACTATTGTTGACAAAACAAGGGCATTATGAACTTCGGTGGGGAATCATGTGACACTAAGATTTCAGAAAATCGTCAATAATTTTGTTAATACTTGACCAATTTGAAATTGGTTTGAAACAGAAAAATGTGTAAAACGCCCGATATCAGATGGTTGGTAACTATTTTACAAATCAAGTGATAAAAACGTTATTGACGACCAGATTAAGTTTTGGTTGGTCGTCAATAACTTTCATATCAGCTGAATTTTCAAAGATTATCCTTGGCTTTCAGCAAAGTCATGGAGTGTTCTCGCTGTCTCTGCTTAAATTCTTCTTTTCAAATCGATCATCTTTTGACAGAATTGTTGGAAAATATCGAAAATATTGTCAGGTGATTCCCCGCCGTGATGTAAGATTCGCGGGGTGGAAGAGGGTTGAAATTGGTCTCGTGTACTACTGTATAAGAACGCCCTTTTTAATCAAATTAAGCTAATCTTACACGAACTTGTATCTTTGATTACCGGGTCTTTACATATCTATAGTCCTTTAATTAACGATATTATGGCACATGTTTACAAAATTTACCCTTGCAAAAAACGCAATAGCAAAGTCATAACTACTGTAAATTTGCATGTGATGGTTCGAATCTTGCAGGTCCCTTACACCTTCAAGATTTGAACCAAGACATGCAACGTTGAACTGAAAATTAACAAGGATTACCTGTTTATTACTGTAAAATTTGTAAACATGTGTCATTATATTGTGACAGGACTATAATAAAAAAAATCAAGGCAGAAGACGCAATATTGATACTATATCAAATCCTGGTCTTAAGCATTTATTCGTATAAATCTTGAATCAATCAAGTGTATTGGTGCATACATAACCCATTCCCCCCCCCCCCCCCCCCCCCTAAAAAACAAAACTGTACCAGTCCAAACGAACAGAAAACACCGAGGAAAAGGGACACATTGATGATAACACATTGATGATAATCAACAACCTCTTCTTTTCTCTCAATGTTTTCTCAAATTATTTCTACAATTGACGTAACAACCAGACTTGTTAAGAGAAGGATACATCAGTCATTTGCTCTTTATAACCAAATCAGTAAATTCATAACAATTGTAGGTCTATTGAAACAGTTATTTCTTCATTTCTCTTAGTGTTTTTCTGTTATTTCTACCAGTGATCTGGGCCCCGTTTTATCAACGAAATTACGCACATTATTTTCGTAGATTTGAACGGAAGTTCAAATTGTTTTGCGTAGGCCTAAGTGCGTTTTACAAAACATGTTTGCAGCTAAGATTAGAATTTCCTAAGTTTTTTCCGTAACTTTACGATCAAAAATAGTTGACGTAAATCTGTTCGTCACCACTGTCGATGCCTTTTACCGTTAAAGCCTTGATAACCCCAAAATTACTGAAAATATCAAAATATCTATGAAAGGAAATGTTGAAATGAACAAACCACGGAAAATTCATGTGAATAGCAATGGAATTTGTGCTAACAATAGACTGGGTTCAAAGTTATGTTTTGATAAACCGTCAGTGTTGTCATAAAATATCGTAACTACGGCCTGATTTAAGCCGTAGCTTCGAGATTTCATAACAGCTCCAACGAATTACTATTGTATGTCCGAAATAACGTCACGATTAACTGGATAAAATCGTTCCCTAATTCGCTGTACTTTCACTTTCTTTTTTGTTGCTATTTATAGAATACAACATGAAAAAGTATTTTTCATGTATTTCCTATTATAATGGAATGAATGTACGTTTAATATACGTTTAATCGCCAGAGTGTTCAGAATGATAATATTTAAGCATTTTTCATGCTACTAACAACGAGAAATACGAGAATTATCTCTATCTATGCAGAAAAATACACTTTAAATAGCTTACACGGCCGATATATATTAATATTTACGAGAAAGTAAACCGAGGTGAGAACAAAATCGAATCTTTCCGAAGTGCGTTTCACGGAAATAACCGAGTGTCGTAAATACCCGATCATCGGCGATAATAACCGAAATCCATTATGGTTCCAGAACGTTAAGACCTCATCTTCATTTACAAACATTTTGAAGACAGTTTTAGAGTAGATTCTTAAACAAGAGAATGTACAATGCATTTTACACCACTACAGTCTAATTTACAACTAAAACTGAGTGACAGTATGAATACAAAATTGTTTTAGTTTTTCCCAATTTAGGTAAAAATGTCGCTACTTTTCCCAATTTCACTGGCCCCTGGCCCCAAAGAAAAATTGGTAGCAAGACCCCTGTACAATATCTTTGAATTCAGACAAGTTGTATATTTTGCCAAATTTTGGCAGTGTAATTTTCTTCTCAAGTTAATTAATGTATTTTTTATCGTTAATTGATCCAACTTTCGACCATTACAAAAATTTGTGACGTGTGATAGTATTTCATGACTATTGTTTTCTTTTATTGTTCTACAAGATGTCAGAGACAGAGCTCGTAACCATGGCAACACTTTCCATGATTTTGTCATTGGGCTGTGGGAGTATTGGATTTCCTGCGAGTAGAACTGATCCTCTAGAAGACTGAAAACCACAATACGAGCATGAAGACGAGACTGATCAACAACAGAAATATGGCATACATGTAAAATATTTTGTACATGTAGGGAAGATGCAGCGAGGGTAAATAGGTAAATACTACAGCTATAGATATATAGTTCACAATTAATGACCTGGCAGAGCATCTCATGCTCTGCCAGGTTATTTATTGTGAGCTATAATCCTTCCCCCCCACTCCCGAACAGCAAATCAACAACAGAAATATGGCATACCATACACGTAAAATATTTGTACATGTATTGTAGGGAAGATGTATTGCCATGGAAGTAAGAGAAGACAGGAAACTCTGTAAGAGTTAACCCTTTCCCAAGGGGCAAAAAAGAGTAGGCCCTATGTTCCAATTTCAAAGCTGCTGAAAACGACAAAATTGATGATCATAAGGAAAGGATTTGTGAACAATTATAGTAAAAAAAAAAAAAATTAAAGCAAAAGAATAAATTGCTGTTCATTAGTATTTTCTTCTATTTCTTCAATTTTTTCGCAATCCAAGTAATATAAATTTTATTAGGGACATCAAAACAGGGTTTCCATCGACTTTCAAATCAGTGGGGAGAAATCATACTTTTACAGCGTGCTTGTACCCCATCTATTAGAGAAATAGAATTCTGATTGCAAAAACTGGGGGTACAAGATTCATTTTGGGGGTAAAAAAAATATTTGGGGTTTTTGGACACCCTGTCAAAACCAGACCTTGTTTAGGAAAGGGTTAGGTTATTATTCATAAATAACTCTAGGGAGGCTTATCATCTGCTAGAGAAATAAATGTTGCCAGGAATTTTCTTCTAAAGTATATTATACTACCTACTATGATTCAGAGCTATGGTTTAACCCTTTTCAATATTACATTCATGATTGTTGGGTAAACAAGAAGCTGTTATTTAAGAATTTTTCTCAAATGAATCTCAGAAAAAAGCTACATAAATTGAAATTTATCATAATTTTAGAAGCTGTTTAAGACATTAAATCTGTCAAGTTTTAATTTTTATGCCCGTATCAAAAAATAAGGGCATATTGTTTTGCTTCTGTCTGTCTGTCCGTCTGTCTGTCCTTCTGTCTGTCTGTCCAAAAACTTAACATTGACCATTTCAGGGGCATTAGTGTTTCACAAACTCATCTTGTTTAGAAATGTTCTTGGGATTGAGATATCTTATGTTTTCCAAAAGGCAGATTTATGTTGCATAAAATTAAAGAATTCATGTTACAAATTTACAAAATTTTATTGTGCTTGAGACTAGATGAAGACGAAAAAGAGGTAAATTTTAATTAAGAAAGTATACTAGATCTAGTAAAACCAACATTATATAACATTCAGAGTTCTAGTTTATAGTAAAGTAGGATGTGGGGGTTAGGCTAACATAACTTGCAATTCAGAGTAACTGACAAAAAGAGAAAATGTCATCATAAACATGAAAATTAACATCCAAACATTATGTTGTTGGTACTCATTAGAATCGTCTCGAAGACGATTCTAATGAGTACCAACAACATAAGGTTTAATGAGCAAATTGCTTATATTTTTTCAAATTTAAAATGTGAAACGTCTGCAAGTTATATTTATCGGGAGCTGCCTGTAGATATTTAGTAGTCTGGCATGCCTCCCCAATCTTCAGTAGAGTAGGAACAATGCTGTAGTTAACATCCGTGCAGCTTTACAACATTTTTTTCTTCACACTTTTCCCATGGAATCGTGTCATTCTGTGTTTCCACCCATAGGGAAATATGTGCCCCACCCACCAGCATATCGTCGCCTGCCACCGAAAATTTACTCTACTCTCGGACAACTTATTGAAATCGTAAGTATTTGTTTTGATACTTTCTTTTTTATTCTTTCATTCTTTTCAAAAATTTTCTTTATGATATTTTTCATGCAGCGCCAAATGCGGTGTACATTGGTATTGTCTTCTCTGTCTGTCCATAATGCATGTCTACATATTGTTAAATTGATTGTATGGTGTTTTACGTCCTATTCAACAGCTAAGGCCATATGAAGATGCAACCTCCGTTATAAAAAAGTCTCATCTGAAAGACTGGAGTGGCTTTGATGGACCTGCGACCCCTGTGTTACAAGAACCAGCACATTACCATGCACCAAATATGCCCCTACATATGATATCACTAATACAACTGCTAAATTTATATATTGGATTGGATGAAATTTCAACAGAATGTTCCTAGTCACCTGATAATGTGCATGTTGCAGGGGTGTGGGGTGTGTGCTGGGTTGAATGCTATATTATGCTGTGTTATAGAAAAGGGGGACTTGGTGAAAAAGAGTTGTGTATATTGTTGTGACTATGGTGCTTTTGCTTATCCCTCATCTCACACATCATGATAGAAAAATATCATGTGAATGCTGGAATTATTCTTATGAAAGCAAACAAACCTTTTCCAAACAGAACCTAGTTTTGATGGCCCTTTTCCTTATAGAAAAGACTTGCGAAAACACTGAGTCAAAAGATGAATATGATATGTATCTTGATAATCAGTATATATGTATAGTACTTTATCCTTTTGTTGCAATTTTTAGGTCACCTGACCGAAGGTCATGGTGACCTATTGCGACCGTGTTTTGTCTGTCGTCGTGCGTCGTGCGTCGTCCGTCGTCCGTTAACTTTTAACATTTTCGACTTCTTCTTGAGAACCACTGGACGGATTACAACCAAATTTGGCAGGGAGCATCCCCATGGGAAGCCGCTTCAGATTTGTATGAATCATGGAGTTATCTCCCTTTGGGGCCCCATAAGGGGCCTAAAAGGGGTTAAATAGGGTACATCTTAAAAAATCTTCTTCTCATGAACCGGCTGTTGGATTGGATTCACATTTGGAATTTAGAGTCTTTAGGGCAAGGACAACAAAGTTTGTACAAGAGAAAAAAATCCGTCTAGAAATGGCCGTGCTGGGGATGGGGGATGTGAGGGGGGGGGGGGGGGGTCGCGTTATTAGTTAACTTAACATTTTTGACTTCTTCTTAAGAACCATTGGACGGATTACAACCAAACTTGGCAGGGAGCATCCCCATGGGAAGCCGCTTCAGATTTGTACAAATCATGGAGTTATCTCCCTTTGGAGCCCCATAAGGGGCCTAAAAGAGGTTAAATAGGGTACATCTTAAAAAATCTTCTTCTCATGAACCGGCTGTTGGATTGGATTCACATTTGGTATTAAGAGTCTTTAGGGTAAGGACAACAAAGTTTGTACAAGAGAAAAAAATCCGTCCAGAAATGGCCGTGCTGGGGATGGGGGATGTGAGGGGGGGGGGGTCGCGTTATTAGTTAACTTAACATTTTCGACTTCTTATTAAGAACCATTGGACGGATTTCAACCAAACTTGGCAGGAAGCATCCTAAAATAGAAAGCCGCTTCAGATTTTGTACAAATCATGGAGTTATCTCCCTTTGAGGTCCCATAAAGGGCCAAAAAGGGGGTTAATAGGGTACATCTTAAAAAATCTTCTTCTCATGAACCGGCTGTTGCATTGAATACACATTTGGAAGTTAAAGTCTTTAGGGCAAGGACTACAAAGTTTGTACAAGAGAAAAAATCTGTCAATAAATGGTCGTGCTGGGGATCGGGGATGGGAGGGGTTCGCATTATTACTAAACTTTGAACATTTTCTACATTTTTTTGAGACAGATTTCTACCAAACTTGGCAGGAAGCATCCCATTGGGAAGCCGCTTCAGATTTATACAAATCATGGAGATATCTCCCTTTGAGGCCCCAAAAGGGGCCAAAAGGGGGTAAATAGGGTACATATAAAGAAATGTTCTATTGTTGGATTGAATTCACATTTGGTATTTGAGTCTTTAAATAAGTTTGTACAAGAGAAAAAAAAAAACTGTCAAGAAATGGTGGTGCTGGGGGGTGCGCTATTAGTTAACTTTTAACATTTTCCTTAACTGTGTCTGCTCATTTGATTCAGGTGACTGATAAGGCCCTCTGGGCCTCTTGTTCTTTTCTATAGAACTCAATTTCATATTTATCTACACACATTTTGTTATCAGCAAGACAGCAACTAATTCAAAAAACTTTTCTGCTTGGGGAAAGATTATGCGAAGAGGGAAAGGAGTAGATGCTGATTCCTAGAACTACTACTTATTCCTCTTATAGGCTTGCAACTGCGCTATGACTATGGCCCAAATGCCAATTTGAACCAAACTCACATTTTGTCTCGAAAAGGGTTAATTCTGATTTCTATCCTCATAATTGCAAAATTATGTATGATAAAGAATCCCATGTATGTTAATGCTGCTGCTATTATGGCAATTTTGCCTTTGCTTTTCATTCCAGCATAATTATTAACCCTTTCCCAAACAATACAATTTTTAGTTCCGTCTAAATTGAAATTTCCCAGTCAACAAAAATACATATTTATAATGTCAGCCTCTTACTTATATAAAGTAAGGACTATTACAAGTTTTGAATACTTTAGCACAGAAAACATAGAGGGAAAAGCAGAAAAGGCAGATGATCCGCATTTTCTACTGATAAGGATGGGAAAACCAGTCATTGTTTTTAGCTCCACTGGCCGACAGGCCAGCGGGCTATTGTCATGGCGGTGTGTCCGTCGTGCGTCTGTGCGTGCGTCCGTCCGTAAACTTTTTCTTTGAAAATCTTCTCCTCAGAAACTACCAGATGGATTTCAATCAAACTTTACAAGAATGATCCTTGGGTGACCCTCTCTCAGATTCCTTCAAAGAATTTAGATTGAATAAAAATAATCGTAGTTATCTGCCCTTGAATGTCAAAAATAGCTGGTTTTGACTTTCATTTTACTCTAAGATCCACAAATATTATCCAATCAAGACAAAACTAGAGAAGAATGTTGGTGACTATAAGATCTTGTCTTGGTAAAATTTTCAGCTTAATCTGAATTTTACATCATGAGTTATGTGCCCTTAAAATTGACAAAATTGCCATTTTCTGCTCTATTTTGACATTGTTTTCCCTCTAGCAACTACAAATATAGACCAATCTAGACAATACTTGTACAGAATGTTGATGACCATAAGATCTTGCCTTGTTATAATTTTCAGCTTGATCTGAATTTTACATCATGAGTTATGTGCCCTTGAAATTGACAAAATTGCCTTTTTGGACTCTATTTTGACGTTGTTTTCACTCTAGCAAATACAAATATAGACCAATCAAGACAAAACTTGTACAGAATGTTGGTGACTATGACTATAAGATCTTGCACTAGTGTAATTTTCAGCTTGATCTGAATTTTATATAAGTTATGTGCCCTTGTTATTGACAAATTGGCATTTCCGGCTTTATTTTCACTTTTAAAACCATTAGTCGTAACTAATCAATACAGAACTTTCACAGAAATCTTACTGACCATATGATCTTACTTGCTCGTAATTTCCAGCTTGGTCATGCATTTGCTTGTTTGCGCAGCCTGAACATTTGAAATTGCATTCAACAAGACAAACAATCAGGCCTGTGGAGCGCTTCCAGGCCGCCAGGACTGTCTAGTTAACTCTTTCCAAGATGACAAAATCAAAGAAAAAACTCGCATACAACAGAATAGATCTTTCACAAAACAGAAATAATGTCATAGAAATATAATAGAAAAGGATTTCATGCCAGTCTCTGTGATTTTCTTCTTATGCCTCCACGTTTTCCAGTGCATTCACTTAAACAGACATAAAAACCAAGGAAACTGTTTGGGAAAGGTTAAATTGCTTTTATTCATTTGCTTGTTTTTGTATCAAACCCTATGTTGTACTTTTCCTGTCATTTTTGCTTGCACATAAATGTTTTATGTGGAAGAAAGATGTTATTTTAGACCAAGATTATAATTTTCAAAGTCTTTTGATTTTCAAACATTTCTTTATAGTACTGTCTAAAGTGGGCTCAATGCAACAAATGTGCATATTGTCATAATTATTATGGACTATGGTACTTTGCTTTTACCTGCATGCAATTTTTACATGCTTTTATCATTATATTTTATCAAACTCATTTGCCTATTACCAACACTTAGTTTTGAGGCTGGTCAAGACTGGCATAAAAGTAGGTAGACTACAGTCCAGTTAGCACATTATGGCACATGTTCCATGGGCAAATCTAGAGGGTTGGGGGGGTGGGGGGTCCGGACCCCCCCTGGCATAGGCCGAAAATTAAATTTTGACTATATAAATTGAGTGTAACGTTTCATATTTATGACATTTTAAGCCGTAATATGGGTTTGGACCCCCCCTGGAAAAAAATCTTGGGCTTGGACCCCCCCTGGAAAAAAATCCTGGATCCGCCCTTGTGTTCACAAATTTTACCCTTGAAAATTTGAGAAAATGCATTCTTAATTTCTGATACAATTTTGTATGTGCTGGTTTGGAACTTGCAGGTGTGAGACACCTGCAAGTTTCGAACCATCACATGCAAAATTACAATAGTTTGGAGTTGTATATTCTGTTGTTTATATAGATAAGATTAATTTTGTAAACATGTCCCATAATATTGTGACTGGACTATAAATGCCTGAGCTGCGTTCTTTAGAGCGAGATTTTTTAAGATTTCTCAAGATGTTTTGGATAAAGCGTTTTTAAGACCGCGACTTTGACCGAGCTGTTCCGAATGCTTCATCTTTATACGAATGACGTCATCATGACGTCATTTGTATAAAGTATGGAGCATCCGGAACACCGCGGTTTATGAATTATGGAGTGTTTGGAACAACTCGGTCAAATATCTTTTATATTGTTTGTACAGAGTTGACCGAGGGGTTCCGCACGAAGTAGAGGGTAATGGCCCCTCCCATTGAGCGTCTTGAAATTCTTGCTGTAAAGAACGCTTTATCCTTAAACATCTTAAGAAATCTCAAGATTTCTCAAGAATTCTCGCTCTAAAGAACGCGCCTCAGATGTTCATAGAATATAGCTACAAAATGCTGGTTTACCTCTTCATCTTTTTTGCATGTTGCTTTCTCACAAAATGTCAAAACACATGATCATACTGTTGGTAATAGGTGAATTTACCATACTTTTTCCTTGCTTTTGTTTATTTTCCATTCCTTCTCTTTTCTTCTCAGGTCATCCCTCTTACTAACTATAATATTCAAAAGTAAGTAGACCATTCATTTGTTCTATCATTTTGTTATTCACATTTTAACCCATTACCAAACGAATAAAATTTTGGACTGTTTGAATTTGAAAGGTGTTGCAGACGACAATTTCAAGTGCTTGGAATTTCACATTTTTAGGTGATTTTGTTTAGAAAATGTTGTGGAAAATGGAGAAATTGCTTGTCACAAGCAATTTCTTCATTTTCCACAATATTTTCAAAGCATTTTTCTTTAAGGGCGTCAAAAGGTGTCAATGTTTGGTAATGGGTTAATCCATTCCCAAACATTGACACATTTTGAAGCCCTACAAAATAAATGCTAAAATTGTAAACCTCAAGGAAAATGAAGAAATTGCTTGCGACAAGCAATTTCTTCATTTGCCACAATGTTTTCTTCAAAGAAAGACCAAAAATGCACAATATTATTCATGCTGATTTGTTGTCTGCCTCATCTTTGAATTTGGACCAACCTAAAATCGTGCTGTGTGATAATGAGTTAACCCTTTTCTAAATTGCAAAATCTGAGGGTGATCCCAAATCAAAGCTGTTGCAGATACAGGGGTCTTGCTACCAATTTTTGTTTGGGGCCAGGGGCCAGTGAAATTGGGAAAAATAGCGACGTTTTTACCTAAATTGGGAAAAACTAAAATCAAGTTTGTATTCATACTGTCACTCACTTTCAGCTGCAAATTAGACTGTAGTGATGTAAAATGCATTTGTACATTCTCTTGTTTAAGAATCTACTCTAAAACTGTCTTCAAAATGTTTGTAAATGAAGATATGGTCTTAACATGGGGCATTCTGGGTCCTCATTGGGAATTTTCACAAGAGAATTGGGAAAAAAAGATACTTTTTGCCATTGGGAATGGGGCCCAATAACGCCCCAAATTTTGGCAAGCGAGACCCCTGAGATAACTATTTAAAGTAAATGTAATTGAATATTTTCATATTTCTGAGTTGAAAATATTGTGGGAAATGACATTGGTTTCCAAAGTCTTTATCTCAATGTGCGACAGAATGCGTGACTATATGACTGTATGAATGGGTTAATCCATTTCTAAACAGCTAAAATTTAGACTGTTTCATTTTGAAAGATGCTGCAGACGACGAAATGTGTGTTGATAAAATTAGGAAGTGTGTATGATGTTGTACAGAAATATTGACATTAAAGAGAAATTGCTGGTCTTCAGCATTAACACAGGGCGTCAACTTCTGTCCTATATCCTATATTTGTCCTATATTTTGATGGCTGTCCTATATTGTCCTATATTTAAAATGTGTCCTATATAGTCATCACCCATACTATATTTTCATAGGAAAATATAGTGGAGAAAAGAAATTGAAGAAATAGAGTAGTAATAGACTTAGAAAGAGATGCAGATTGAATTGATGTGTGTTGAAATATCTGTAAAATGATTTAGTACCATATTCAGATCATAAATCCTGTGTTTGCCTATTAACCAATGGCAACTATTGGATGAATACATTTATCAGCAACATTAGTATTGATTCAAAATATGAGATTCTGTCTTTTAGTCTACCTAAGCATAAATGGCTAAGTTTGAAGCATTGTTTTGGATCACCATCTGTCTGTCCAGTATGTTCACACATGGTACAATATCTTTTGGATTCCTATGAATTGAAATTTAGCCCAGTTTTAATGGTGTCCAGATTTGATGGAGAGAAATTTTATACTGTCTTCTTACATTCTACAATTTAGTATTGAGCTTTGAAATTCTGCGAGTAGAGTTGTCATATGAAATTATGGATACAATGTACTAACAGAATTTAGGCATATATCAAATTATAACTAGGCATTGAAAATCAGCAATTTTGTTGTGGTTCCCTGATTTAACAAAGAACAAGAGAGAGAAATCTTTGACACTCTTCCTGTCCCAAATCCTAAGGCAGATCTTTCACATTTTGAGTGAAGCATCAACTTATAGGTTCTTACCAGAATAATTTTAAATTATCATTTTGCATTTAGTTTTGGAAATTGGCCCTCTGTTGTGTTTTCCTGAATTTTATCAACAGGACATTTATCTCTCTTCTTAAGTCACAGAGCTATGCAATCTTGTCTCGCATTGTCTCATGGAACTTAAGGAAACTTCAAATTTCTTTTGGTTAAAATCCTATGTTGTGGGTTCACAGATTTAACAGAGTTAAGAAGGATAATCTTCTTCCAAACCATAAGGCCTACACTCACTCTTTCCTGTATTTCATATTTAACATGAAAGGGTAGAGGTATTGTCCACATTTGTGAAATTCCTTGCAGCTAGCTTGCTGCATGCATTGCTGTCCTCTTTCTCAATCTCCTGTCTTTCTTTTGAGGGTCAATGTCTAATATGTTCCATTCTGTGCATTAGCTCTCCGATAGTTGCTTCTATGTCATCTTGACCCTTCCTGGTCTGTGCATGCCAGTGGCCTGCACGAAGAAAGCTGTCTTAATTGCCCCATTGGATCTCTCCACATGTCCATACCACCTAAGCCTCATTTCCCATAAGCTTCGTTCCGGGTCAAGCTGTTTGTGGAGCCTGCCTGCTTGATATGGTATTGCAGATATCCTGTGGTGGTATGTTGCAGTTCTATCTGATCATCATTATGCTGCAGACAAGTCTAAATAGAGCTTGAAGATATTTTGCCTGGTGTTTTGTAATTGAGGTAAAGTGATGTGAGGATTGGCATCGTTTCTTTGAACTTCTTCCTTGCAGCTTGGACTCTGGTTATGATAGCTAAGTCACATCCATTGGCTGCAGAAAGCATGTTTCCCAGATATCAGAATGATGTAAATACTTCTAACTTGTCTTGTCCAACTTGCACCTTAGACTGGGATCTGCTGTTAAACTGGAACATCTGAAGTTTGAATTTTTTTAGCTTTTTCATACCACTGCATTTCTTATGGACCAACTTTCTTCAACCACTGCATAGGACGCCCTAGGATGTTACTACTAAGTTGTAACCAACACCAGTGCTTCATACAGGGTGGGCATGGAAACTTTTGCAAGCTGTCCAGAAATTCCAACCCAGAAATTTTGTGTATATGATTGTCTAAAGGATGCATCAAATTAGTACTATGCGTTGAAAATTGGTCATATGTTGTAGGATCCTGGAATTCACATTGATACAAAGAAGGAAGTCTGTGACAAACTCTTCTTTGTCTTACTTAATGAAGGTTAGATATCACATTGAAATGAAATATGCCCTATTTTATAGGTTTCAATGTTTCAGTGAGTAATTAAGGAAATCTTTGACAAATTCACAATACTCTCTTTCCTAGAAACATGTGTGTCAAGGCCCATTGGCCATTACCAGACTTCTTAGATATTTGAATTTTTGCATATGCCTACAGTGATTTTGTTACAAATTTATGCGGAAGAGTCCTGGGACCCACCGGTTCCCAAAACAATGAGTCCAATAAAGAAACATAGAAGTCTTTGAAAGACGATGTTAATTATATATTGAAAATGTTGGCATTCTGGGACTCACTGAATATTTTTCAATGAGTCCTGAGAAAAAAATGTGAGTCAGGGACTCGGGACTCGCAGGTAACAAAATCCCTGGCCTATCTCTATGCACTCATATGGGATAAATGTTATGTACATCACTTCATGTAGAAATCTAGCAGTTGCTCTATAGAGAAACAATATTGACAATGTATTTTGAGATGCCTTTTAGAAGGTTGAGGTCGTGATTTATGTCCTATATTTGTCCTATATTTTTGCTCCAAAATGTCCTATATTACTATATTTTTTTCAAATTTTTGAGTTGACGCCCTGTTAACAGAATATCCTTCATTTGCCTCAATGTTTTCCAAAGCCTTTTCTATTGGGAACGTCAAAAGAAGGTATTGCTTTAGAAAAGTTACTTGTTAATGTAGAGGAGATGTTAAACTTGCTGGAATTCTTGCCTAGAAAAGAATTTGATGACTCAATTTTGGCTGCTCACTGCTTGTGTTGTGTTACTGATACAAAACTTAACCATTTCGCCAAACAAGACCTTGTTTTGATGTCCTAAATACAAAAAGGCTTTGGAATACATTTAGTTAAAAGAAGAAAATGCTGATGATTAGCATAATTTTCTCCTTTGTCTCATTTTCTGAGCAACATTGTACACAAATCCTATATCAACAATCATTTTGTAATAAATGTTGTCCAATTGGAACTTCTAAAATTTTGTCATTTTGGAAAGGGCTGAGAAAAAATATTTAGGTTTGAGTCAAAATATTTTATACCTTTTAGGCTTGACGCTAGACGGTTGTAACTAAGAAGAACATGTCGTCAGTGTTATTGCAAAACCTCGTACCTCCAACTTGATTAAAGCTGGAGTTACGAGGTTTTGCATTAACACTGAGGATGTGCTGTTACAATGGTTTTGCCCATAGCCTTCTACATCCCTATGTTGGATTTCATTCTCATTAACCTGGCCAAGAAATGGTAGCTGACCTCGTAATGGGGAATTCTAAATGTATAAATTAGCTAAGCAAGGTTTGGGTTAATTGTGTGAAGCTAGGTTTTAGTTAATTAGATCGTAGCAAGTGCCAAGATTATTAACCCTTTCCCAAACAACAAACATGGGTCCCAATTAAAACATGTTGTGGATGACAATTTCAAATGAGTGGAATTTTATATTTTTTCATGTTTCTTGGTAGGAAACATTGTAGGAAATGAAGAAATTGCTTGTCACAAGTAATTTCTTCATTTTCCACAAAGTTTTCCAAAGCCTTTTTCTCATTGGTTTTCAAAAGGCATCAATTTGTGGTAATGGGTTAACATGCAGGCAATATATAGAAGGAATTTTGATGAATATATCCCGTCACGTTAAAAAGAAACTTCTGGGAAGTGTGAAAAATATTGATTCTAGTGGGTGGAAAAAGACAACAACTTAGAAAAACAAAATACTCATTTCGATGATTCCACTCATGAAGAAAATCATTCCAAAAGGATTCTCATTCCACCCAGGATGTCAGTTCTGCTAAAAATAAATTCAGTTTACTGTTATCTTTTGATAAACCGTCGGTGTTTTTATAAAATATCGTAACTACGGCTTGATTTTATAATAACACCAACAAATATACTATTGTTTGTCCGAAATTACGTAACGGTAAACTAGATATTCAGGGTTCTCCGCAGAATATTTTGAAGCGGTAGTGGCATTGGTAAACCTTGGGACACATAGTGTTCATGCAAATAATTGTGAATAAAAACATAATGGGAAAAGAAGAAATTGCTCAATTTGAGCAATTTCTTCTTTTCCCATAATGTTTTTATACAGAAATAGTAGTTTTTAGTTTAAAAGAATGCCCCATTAATCAGTTTTTGAATGAATAATCAGTTTTTGACATGAAATATCTCTAAATGTCTCTCTTTGGTGACCATTAAGCTGTGGGGTACTTTTGAAGCTGTAGTGGCATTACACTGATTTCCATGAAGCTGTAGTGGGGCTGATACAGTTTATTAGGCTGGGGAGAACACTGATATTGATATTCTTATCTGCAGAAAAGAAAGTGACACATGCCCCTATCAAATTAACAAAATAGGGATCAAATTATAGTATAGAAGGGGTTTTAGGGTGTGGGTCTGTGGGAATGATGTAATCTAATATAGGGACTTGTCAGCATGTAGGAAACGGGGTACGGACAAAACCCCACCAGGACAAAACCCCACCAGGACAAAACCCCCTCGGACAAAACCCCCTCGGACAAAACCCCACCACTAAAATTGGCAAGGCGGACAAAACCCCACCAGTCTTATATTTTATTCATTTTCAAATCATTCAACTATTATGAGGTTATTTAACATGTCATTGTACAATACTGAATTCTATTGGATGAATACTTTGCAGAACGAGGCTTTATTTGGACGAGCCGATAGGCGAGTCTAAATATAGACTTGTTCTGCAAAGTATGAATCCAATAGAATTCGGTATTGTACAAAGACATGTTAAATGACCTCTTTATTTCACATCATTTTTTTCACACAAAACATGACAAAGATTAATTTTGTATAAAAATTAAGATCTAAATCTAATTACTTTTAAATAGAATTCCAACGTGAAATAAAAAAGGAAGAAAAACAACATAGGCCTATGTCATGAAAAAATGTAGGCTTCATGTAGATCTACATTTCTAACACTGTGAAATATACATGGCATCTGACATTTAATCTATTTTTATCGATTTATGTTTGTCTCAAAAGATTGAATAGACCGTCATATGATAGTGTAAAATATACATGAAATTTGTCGTATAAACTATCTATCATGTCATGCGTAAATCAACAATGAAAACATTAACAGAAAAGGAGAAATTGCTGATAAACGGCTTATCTCCTTTTCTCTTAGAAATTTTTTGTCAAGCCTTTAATGGATATCAAATCCAGATCTTGTTTGGGAAAGGGTTAAGTGTGATTTGTATCATTGCTGCAAATTAAATGCGCTACAATTCAGAAATGTTTTGAAATGAAAATAATCTCTTTAATGATGTTTAAAATCATTTTCTCCTTTTGTCTTAATGTATTACCAAGTTTTTTTTCACATAATTTAATCTGTCTTGTTTAGGAAAGTGTTTTCAAAATATCATGTTGAAACAAACATTCAACCCCAATGCACAATTGCTTTACTCTACCAAGGGAGATTACTCTTCGATGCGAATATGGATATCTTGTACAGCAGCCTCGATTTGGGAAAAATCCATATTTGTACGGTTCAATCGATATTTGTAGGGTTCAAATGAGTGCAATGCATATTTGGACAGTTCAACCGGTGCATCGTACAAATATCGATTTGGCCGCTTTGGAGTATCGAGAATCCCGTGCATTCACGCAATTATCTCGTGCGTACAATACGGCTCTAGGTATTGTATACTCACGTGGTACGAATGGGACGATTTCATTGGTTTACTAATGTAGGGTGTGAAATAAAAATTATTATTGAAACAAATAAATTTGCATTTGATCAAGTATTGTAATAGTTATGCTTTGATGATTTATTTTCTATTTTTCTCATTTTTGATGTTTGATGAATAAAAATTACAGAAAAGAAATAACACTCATGTTACTATTATAATGTAGGACTAATGTTAATTATTTTTTCTATGGTATATTATATCACATACCATGGTATATTATCATTGATAATATTCTAGATTTATGATTTTGTGAAGTTTTTTTTTTATGAAGCCTAAAAAATTGTTTTTGGAACAAAAATAGTATTTCTTGCTAAATCATAAAATGAATGAAGAAGTTATCCCTGAATATCATGAATATGAAATGATTTTTCTCCAAAAAAGTTTCAATTGAATAATGCCTTTGATAAATATTAATAAGCATGATTCATGGGAATAAACTTATTTAAAATTAGAAGTGTTACTTTCTTCTGAGGTGTCAAGTCTTTTGATGTCATCTATTGTCCTGATTATGATAGGTGATAATTGATTCTGTAGATAAGGGAATGATATAATGCATGCCAAATGACTTATTTAGGTGACAAAAATTTGATGTCAAGATAATATTTGGCTTCATCTTATTCCCAGTAACCTTTCCTTTTCCCACAATTGTTAAAGCAAAATTGCCTTATTTGGATTTCATTAAACACAGAGTGGGAAATAAGTAAAACAATGCTTTTAAAATACAATAAATACACAAATACAATATAGATCTAGATCAATTTTTTGAAGTTTCAAATAAATAATTAAATTATAAAGTAATAAATTGTGAAACATAATCAAATTTCTTATATATAAAAATATTTTCCTTACCAAATATTTCTTTCTATGTCATAAATTTGTTATACTATATTTTATATATTGGTGGGGTTTTGTCCTGGTGGGGTTTTGTCCTGATGGGGTTTTGTCCTGGTGGGGTTTTGTCCGAGGGGGTTTTGTCCTGGTGGGGTTTTGTCCTGGTGGGGTTTTGTCCTACACTCGTAGGAAACATATCAGTGTTATTGCAAAACCTCGTAACTGGAGCTTGGTGAAAGCTGGAGTTATGAGGTTTTGCAATAACACCAACAATATACATAAATATAAAACATGCAGTCATGAGTCATTTGGGAATAGCAAGGGACATGTGGATTAGAATTTCTGATCACATTTGATGAAAGTGCTATTTCCTGTGGACAGGAGACAAATTTTGGACTATATTTGGACAATGTTTTCGTTTTTGGGAAAGGTAACATGAAAGTGTATACGAAAATTTAACCCTTTCCCAAACAACAAAATGATCCACTTCCAAAACAGTAAAAAATGAAAAAATGGATGTTATTAAAAATAGGATTTGTGTAAAATATGGCACAGAAAATATTGAGACAAAAGGAGAAACTGCTGGTTATCAGCAGTTTCTTCTTTTGTTTCAATGTTTTCCCAATCCTTTTCAAATAGGGCTGTCAAAAACCAGGTCTTGTTTGGGAAAGGGTTAATGATCAAATAATGTAGGAAATGGGAAAAACAGAAACTTGTTAGATTAATCTTTTCCCAAATGGCAAAAATTTAGACTGAGCCAATTTGAAAGCTGCTTCAGATTACAAAATGGATGTTGATAGAGAAAAAATATTCATAATAGATAGCATAGCAGAAAAAATATTGAGGCAAATGGGAAAAATACTGAATAATCAGCATTTTCAAGGGTGGATCCAGGATTTTTTTCCAGGGGGGGGGGGGGGGGGTTGGGGGTCAAAGCCCAAATGATGGCTTGAAATGTGTTAAATATGTAAAGTTATACAGTCAAAATCCAATTTTCAGCCAATTCCAGGGGGTCATGACCCCCTGACCCCAACCCTAGATCCGCCCTTGATTTTTATGCCCCCTTATTGAGAGATCGGAGGCATATTGTTTTACTCATGTCCATCTGTCTGTCTGTCGGTCCGAAAACTTAACATTTGCCTTTTCTCCAAAAGTATTTGACATACAAAGCTCAAATTTGGTTTGCAACTTCCTTTCAATGATATCTATCTGTTCCATGCAATTTGACCTTCCTCAAGGTCATCTGTTAACCCTTATTAACCTTTTACACGAAAGCTTAACATTTTAGAAAAATGGCAATTTCGGGGGGCATTGGTGTTTCACAAACACATCTTGTCTTCTTTTGCTTCAATGAGTTATTTTCACAAATCTTGTGTCTAAATGACCAATGTTAAGTTTTCATGTTTGGTAAAATTTTATTTTTTAATCATTTCAGTTAGAGCAGCTGAGCTCAAAGGAGGAGTTGAGCTCAGTTCTGCATCGGATAGTGGCAGAGTGCGATGATTCGAGCTCGGCAAACGGCCAGAGCTCCTCTCGTGTTGACCTAGATCCTGAGACCATTATCAAGGTGGCCCAGATCGTGTGTAAGTTGAACCCCAACTACACGAGTATGTCAACAAGAACAATAACAGAGCATGACGGGACCAAAACTGGTGTTTCCTCTGCTCTTACCCTGGTGAGTTATAGAACAATTTCTTCATTTCCCACAATGTTTTCTACCAAGAAAGACCAAAACTTGTGTTTCCTCTGCTATTACCCTTGTGAGTTATAGTACAATTTCTTCATTTCCCACAATGTTTTCTACCAAGAAAGACCAAAAAATGTCTGGAGCTACAATATTTTAGACTTGTCTAAATTCAAAATCACTGCAGAGGAGAATTTCAATTTAATTGAACTTTACTTTTTTCGGTCTTTTGGGATAAAAAAAAAATGGTGAGTTATAGTATATTATTTCCTCCTGCTTGTCTCTAAACCATTCCCACATATTGACACTTTATGACACCCCACAAGAAAAAGGATTGAGAAAACATTGTAGAAAATAAAGAAATTGCTTGTAACAAGCAATTTCTTCATTTCCCACAATATTTTCTACAAATAAAGACCAAAAGACCTCTGGAGCTCTTCTCTTGTTGACATCCAGAGACCATCATCAAGATGGCTCAGATCGTGTGTAAGTTGAACCCCAACTACACGAGTATGTCAACACCAACAATAACAGAGCATGACGGGACCAAAACTTGTGTTTCCTCTGCTATAAATCTGGTGAGTTATAATACAATCACGGCCGCTTATCTACTAAATCACAACATTTTGTTGTGTATGAAAAAAAGTTTAGAGGATATCCGGTTGGCAGTTAGAGGAGCCGACAAATCGGCGGGTGAAAGGTGAGTCTCGTCTTTTAATCGAAATATTCTTGTTTCTAGCTCGAAAATAAAAAATCGGAGAATGTCATACAACCCTTCATTCATTTTCACATATTTGTGAGCCCCATCCAAACCCCGATTCCCAGCGATTGAAAGGGAATTCATTTTCTCCCGTTGCAAGGGTAGCCCCAATATTGACATTTCGTCAATCCTGATGAGCGTTTGTCCACTTTCTGTGGATGAATGGCTCAAAACCTGTGTGTATTATAAAATAGTTGTATGTAAATTACATCGTGCAAACAATATTTTAATAACTTACTGTCGATCTTTGAAGAAAATCAGTTCTTCCGGTCAGTTTGTGCGTTAGAGGATAGGTTGTGAGTAAGAGGATATGTTGTGATTTAAAAGACAGAATGCATTCATCGCATTTAATACCATTTGTCATTGTTTATATGCGAATTAAGCCAAACCGAAATACTCTATGTGATATATCTACATGTATTATCAAAGGGTGAGTGAAATGGCATAACGTATTTTTACGCCCAGTAAATTGATACATCAGTTTAACATTTAAACATTTAAACAATTTAACATTGTCTGCTTGTCTGCCCATCTGCATGTGATAATTTAAAATGAACATTTAAGTTAAGAGGGCGTTTGTGCGTTCTCTTTTTAAAATTTCATACACCTGATATTCTTGTCTGCTACATCTTTTGCTTCAGAAAAGTCAAATATTTAGCTAATTTGGCAATGGGTGTTTTCAAAAGTGTTTTCAAAATGACACAATTTTGGACTGCTTTATTTATAAAGAGTTACAGATGTGAGAAATATATGTTTGAGGGCGTAAATATTGAGGAAAGGGCTGATAATCAACAATTTCTTCTTTCTCTCGGTGTTTTCCGAAACTATTTTACAAGGGAGTTATATAATAAATATCTTGTATGGGATAGGATTTTTGAAGAAATCTTTATGAAGGAAATCGACTTTCTCTTGTTCCGTTGCTTTTACATGATGTGTAAATGGGATTCTTTAACCCTTTCTCATACAAGGCGTGGTATAACGTACTTATTAGAAAGGGATTGTAATGTATTGACACAAAAGAAGAGATTACTGTTAATCAGCAACTTGTAGGCCTATATGATTGATGACTTAATATTAAACGTATTGAATCAATAAACAAGAAGATCTATGGATAAACAAGATTTACAGACCTGTATTTTTGACACGTCTTTATTGTCTCCGGTTTTTCCACTTCTTACGCATTATATTTTAAAGAGGCTAGATTCTACTTTAGAGCGTACAAAAATGGTTGGAATATTGCACAGTATTTACTTTGAATAGTTTAAAAGTTCACATGAAGACGCACAGAGAACAGACAGACAGACAGAAAGAAACACAAAGGATAGTGAATGTATCAAACATTGTTATAAATCTATTATGCATAAGAACCTTACATTCATTTAGATGAGATAATGTAATATGATACATATATCTGGTGTGTAAAAAGGGGTTTTCTATATCATATCACAATGAACTCGTACTCTGTCAAATAAAAATGACACAGCGATTCTTAAGCGAAATAAGGGTTTAATCTTTGGACAAGACTAGTCTGGTAATGAGAGTATTTCGGTTTGGCTTAATTCGCATATAAACAATGACAAATGGTATTGAATGCGATGAATGCATTCTGTCTTCTAAATCACAACATATCCTCTTACTCACAACCTATCCTCTAACGCACAAACTGACCGGAAGAACTGATTTTCTTCAAAGATCGACAGTAAGTTATTAAGATATTGTTTGCACGATGTAATTTACATACAACTATTTTATAATACACACATGTTTTGGGCCATTTGTCCTCAGAAAGTGGACAAACGCTCATCAGGATTGACGAAATGTCAATATTGGGGCTACCCTTGCAACGGGAGAAAATGAATTCCCTTTCAATCTCTGGGAATCGGGGTTTGGATGGGGCTCATAAATATGTGAAAATGAATAAAGGGTTGTATGACATTCTCCGATTTTTGATTTTCGAGCTAGAAACAAGAATATTTCGATTAAAAGACGAGACTCACCTTTCACCCGCCGATTTGTCGGCTCCTCTAACTGCCAACCGGATATCCTCTAAACTTTTTTTCATACACAACAAAATGTTGTGATTTAGTAGATAAGCGGCCGTGACAATGGCCAAAGAAGTTACCCATCAAGCGGTATACAATCTCCACTGTGATGTTGTTGAGACAATTTCAAGGAGTACCAACTACAATTCATAGGGTTTGATGAGCAAGAAATGGAACATTGCATTTTAAAAAGTGATAACCCTCTATTACTTGTAGCTTTTGATTTATAGGTTCAGTAACAAAACATGTGTGATTAATTTCACAGACACTTGCTGGTATCAAAGTCTTCACATTCCCTGCCAAGAATAGATTTTGATAGGAATTTTGAGATGTTAAACACTTTCCGCCACAATAAAATTTACACTGTTCCAATAAGACAGCTGATGATGGTGACAAAATATATCTAAAAAATGGGATTTATAAACAATATATCAACCCTTTCCCAAATAAGACCAAGTTTTGACATCCCTGAAGCAGAGCGAGTCAGAAAACACTAAAGGAAAAGAAGAAATTGCTTATAAGAAAATGCTGATTACACTTCCTGTGCTATAATGTACTTAAAGTTCTATATCGACATCCATTTTATCATTAGCAGCAGCTTTGATTTTGGAATGCCCTAAAATTTTGTTGTTTGGGGAAGGGTTAAACCCTAATGCAATCAATCAATCTACATAAATGAAGGGCTTGTGTGAAGCAGTTCCCCATGGTTCGGCAGACATAAAATATTCATAAAATAACATCTGGTTATGCGAGAGAACAATGTACGCAGTAACATCTTACCTCATATTGCATCTTTTTTACATACGTGGAACTCCACTTGCTGATTGTCTCAATGTTTTCCAAAGCCTTTTCTAATAGGGATGTCGGAATCAGGTCTGGTTTGAGAAAGGGTTAAGAAGTAGCACCCTTTGATTTTGGATTGAACTTTTTTTACATTCACATGCTTATATTCTTCAGGATGAAGTCTCAAAAGAGAGCCCAGGGAAGGGTCAAGTAAGACCCTGGGTTGGGGAGCGGGCACAAAGAACCATAGATTGTAAGAATCTATCACTGTCCAAACAGGACAGCCTATATTTGGTAAGTATTGTGCTGCAGTTATACATTCTGCATATGTAATGACAACACTTAAAAAATGTCAATGTTTTCTTATGATGCAGCCGCAGCCTTAGCGCAGTTGGTAGCGCATCTGCCCCTCATTCGAGAGGTCCCGGGTTCGATTCCCGGCCGCGGCAAATACCCTTTCTGACAAAATTGTCACCCACCAATGGGTTTGAAATCGTTAACCTAAGTGGGCAAGCAGCTGGAGGCTCGGTAAGGGTGTTGTGGTAGTACTGGTTTGAGAAACAACAGGAATCCATGGGTAGGTGCTCCAGCTGCTGCAATATGATCCTGGCAGTTGAAAACGGCGTAAAACCCCAATAAACTCAAACTTATGATGCGCTATTTGTGAAATTTGCAACCTATGATTAATTTGTCTCATTTTGATAACCGAAACACAGTTTGTATTGCATCAATGGGACTAAGTTTTGAGTTCAAAATTGCTCTAACCATCCACATAATTCCCAAGAGCAAATCCTCTCAATTAGCCCTGAGAATTTAGATACGGGTATATGCAAATTTACTTAATCAAATATAGTTTAACCCATTACCAAACGACAAAATTTTAAACTAGTCCAAATTCAAAGATGATGCAGACGACAATTTTGAGTGAATGAAATGTTGCATTATTTGGTCTTTTTACTTATAGAACATTGTTGAAAATGAAGAAATTGCTTGTCACAAGCAATTTCTTCATTTTCCACAACATTTTACCAAGCCTTTTCTTGTGAGGGATTCAAAAGGTGTCAGTGTGCAGTAGCTAATGGGTTAAGCCACAATACTCTGTGTATGTCCGCCTATACAATTAAGGCCAAGTCACATACTATTCTGCATCCACATCACTTCCAAAAACATGCTGCATGCATCACACTCTTTGGACCTGATGTCGACATGGAGTTGACCATGTCACTGGGTGTGTAGTTTCTGATTGACATTCATTGTGATAATCATTTTCCTTACCTATCTATTACAGATTTCATTCATTTTACCTGATACTGACCTTTTATCAAAATGTGTTCTAATTTTGCATATATTGTAACATTCTTGAAAAAAACTTGTAGTATAGTTAACAGATATAACAAGTA
Source organism: Fragum sueziense (assembly GCA_963680895.1). Classification (NCBI taxonomy): domain Eukaryota; kingdom Metazoa; phylum Mollusca; class Bivalvia; order Cardiida; family Cardiidae; genus Fragum; species Fragum sueziense. Next base: position 46,915,265 of record OY804602.1, on the reverse strand, counting down.
TACCAGAAAATATTACAGAATTGTTATTTAAAAAAAGCCCAGGCGTGTAATTTATGATAAGAAAAGCTGAAGCTGTGCCATGTGAAATGAAACTTTTTTTCTTTCACAGGTAAAAAAGATAAGGGACTTCGAACAGAAGTGTAAACCCTTACAAGAAAAAAATAAGAAGTTCCTAGAAAGGAACATGGAGCTTACGACGCTCAATCGAAACCTCAAAGAACAGATCAGAAATATAATGGAGGAAAACAAGAAACTGGTAAGTGTTTTGGATTTAACTATTTCCAAATAATAATAAAATGAGCCAGGATTTGGAAAAAGGTCCCATATAGCATTTGAGACAGCCATGTTTTATGATTAGCCTGTGCCTAAATGCAGTCTGATCAGGTTCCATGCTGCTCTCAAATGGTTGCTACTCACCATGGTGAAGTTATTGGAGAACACCATGGTTCCTAATTAGACTGCATGTATATGAAGGCTGATCTGGAACCAGGTTGGGCTCAAATGCATTTAGGGACGTTTTTCCAGATCCTGGCTCAAATGTATATAGTTTTGACATCCTTTGTATAAAAGGTTATGCGAAACATTGAGCATTTTCTCCTTTTGCCTCAATATTTTCTGTGTTAAATTGTATACAAATCCTTTCTTTTACACCATCAATTTTCTTAACTGGAAAATCTTTCAGATTTTGCCATCTTATATTGCCACTTGGGAAAGGGATAACTAACTGCTGGCAATCCTTACTTTATTAGGAGATAAATACATGTATTCCCATTATCTGGCAATAGACAACAACCATGCTGATTATCAGCAATATCTCCCTTTGCTATAATGTTCCATCAAGCAATTTCTATTAACCCTTTCCCAAACAAGACCTGGGGCCCGTATTACTAACGATCGTACGTTCGATTTTGATCGCAGATTTATCTGCGATCGGTCTTACGATATCGTAGGTGTTTTATCAAAAATCTGCGATTTTCGAAATCGTACGATTATCGCAGATATTGTAAAATTATCGCAGATTTTGACCAAAATCTTACGACTGGGTAGGAGCAGTCGTACGTCAATTGTGGATTTTTTGTTTTATCATTGGTCCGGAAAAATACGCGATATTTATGCAAAATTACATAAAATATTTGCCGGTATGAACACAAATTGTTTAATAAATGATTTTCGTCTGTATCGTTTCGACTACTGTAATAATGCGTGGACCCTATCCCAACAAAGGAAATTTCAATATTGCATTAATTGAGAGGCGAAAAAATAATTTTATATTAAAATCAAACATGTCTGGTTGCGTTTACTAATTACGGAAAACATTGAGAGGAATGAGAATAACTGACCAGTCTACGGCAGTATACCTACATATCTAACACCAATCTTCTTTTCCCTAGATCTAGATCTTCCAAAATATTCTTTTCTATGCGTGTACACATTTTCCCTGAACATCTCTTGTTTCAACTTTGTATGACGGCATATGAATACACATTGTTTATTTCTGTTTATTTCTGGTGTGTCATACTTGTGTGACGTCATTACTTTGTAAATATCAAGCAATGACGTCACACCTAATTTGAGGCACACCATGGGGGAAAATGCGAGTAATCTGTCACTTAATGCCTTGATTATGAGATTTCTCCTCTCAATGTTTTCAAATCTCTCTACTGAAAGGGATATGAGAAGTATTTGTAATTTGGGAAAGGGTTAATTTCACCAGACCATCTGAATGGCAGTAAGAATGTTAGCCCTGACCGAATGCCGTGTAGAGGTTTGTCTGGCATTCTGATAGCGGTCATTTACCAGTTCTGTTACATAGCATTTTCATAAACAACAAGAATGCACTCTTTCCTTTTGAAAGTTACTGTGGCAAAAAGGGTGTTGTTAAAGATGCGGTTTGCTTAAATAGGCTTACTGATCGAGCACAAAAAATATTGAGGCAAAAGGAGAAAATACACGATCAACATTTTCTTTTTTTGTCTCAATAGTTCAGGTTTTGTTTTGTTTTTTTTTTTATCGAACTTCACTTTTAAGTTAGAAAAGCGTAATTTCTTGTGGTGTTTTCTTTGTTTTCAAACGACAAAAAAATTCATTGATCCGTCTTGGTATATATTTATAGATCTAGTTGTAGACTAGGCTAAAATTTTGCTGTTTGGTAATGGTTAACGAGTGAACACCTAGATATCATTGGTACATGTATTAGGCCTACGTGTGTCAATTCAAAATGCCGGAGTGTGTAGACAAAAATCAGCAATTGGACAGATGGACGTACGTACGACCAAGGCTGTAACGCAATGCGAACCCTTCTGCACGGTGGGTAACCACGTGACCTTTGGGAAGCGTTCACACCGAAAATCGTCTGCTTCAAGTATGTTAAATTTGTAATTTCTCAGCTAATACTCTACGGATTTTGACGATATAAAGTGAACCATACACGTCTTTAACATGTTAACCCATTACCAAACAGTCTTATAAATTTAGACTTGTCCAAATTCAAAGATTTTGCAGACAACATTTTTAAGTGAATGGAATTTTTAATTTTCACGTCTTTTTGGATGGAAAACATAGTGGGAAATGAAGAAATTGCTTGTCACAAGCAATTTCTTCATTTTCCATGATGTTTTCCATGGCCATTATTTTGTGGGGAGTCAAAAAGTCATTGTGTGGTAATGGGTTAAGAGGGCTATTCCTGGTTGTAACTCAATTCGCACCACAATACATGGTTTCTCCAAACATTCATAATGAATGTTTTCGCTTGAATGATTGAAGAAACCATGGGATTCGCTGTTGAGTGAGTTAGGATCGGGAATGAACCTCTCGAAGTACGATTTCGATACAGTTTACCACAGCATCCAATGACAAAACCCCGTCGACATGCACAATGACTGTAACATTTTTATCCAGATTCTACCAAAAACTGTAGCGAGAATCACATTCACCCAGGATGGACGCACAGACCGAGATAATACCTGCTCCTGCATTCGCACACCATGGGCCGGGTATATAAGTGGGAAATTTCCTGAGTCAGTCCTGATAAGTGTTTGACGTCACAAAGTAAATTCTTTCTCACATCATAATTATTCAAAACATTGATTGAGAAGAGAAAATGATGAGAAACAACATTTTATCTTTTCTCAATAGGTGTTTCATTTATTTATCTTAAGGGATTTCAATACCATGAGTAGTTTGAGTAGTAGTCATCTTTTATTGTGGCAAGGACACAAGTAATCAGACTTTCTGCGAATTTAAGCTTTCTGCCACCAATAGAATATCTGTCTTAATAAAGATGAAACTGATTTAAATGTAAATTTGATGTAATTGTATGAAAATATAAATTTCATTTACATTTACAACAAAATTGCACTAAACCAATAAAATCATCGGACATCGGATGTTACATTCCGTGATAAACATGAGAAATCTAAGAAGACATCCTGAAATCACTATTTTTATTTAAATAATTAACAATTCAATAATTAATGTATATGCACATACATGTACATTGTATAATGACAAGAATAAATATTACATGTATTTAACTCTTTCCCAGACAATACCTGCTTTGGACACTCCTAATAGACAGGGCTTGGAAAAACATTGAGACAAAAGAAGAAAATGATTATTATCAGCATTATGATATCTCCTTTTGGTTCAATATTTCCTGTACTATATCACACACACATATTCTATTATTATTAACACTAATTGTGTTGCCTGCAACAACTTTTGTAATGGAAGTTTTTTTTCAATTCGTTTGGATTAGGTATGATATCATGGTGTTATTGAATACTTCTCTTTTTTCATAAGCTCTGCCTTAACCCTTTCCAAAAACGACACTTTCCAAAAACATCGACATTTTAGGCACATCTTACAGAAAAGGCTTGGTAAAACATTGAGGTAAAAGAAGAATTCAAGATGCTGATAACCCACATTTTCTCCTTTTCCCACTTTACTTTCTGTCTACATTGTACACATATCATATTTTTACCAAACTGTGGCACTGGGGAAAGGGTTAAAGCTTTAAATTAACCATTTCCCACACAAAACTAGGTTTCATGTCTCCAGATGAAAAAGTTTGGGAACATTGAAACAGAGGAAGCAACTGATAATAACAGGGTTTCCAAAAAACCAAAATGTTTTCTTTTTTTTTTCTTATTTTTAACCCCAAATTGGATCTTGTACCTCCAGTTTTTGCAAGCTTTCTTATATGTCTCTTGCAGAGGGGGTACAAACATGCTGTAAAATCATGGTTTTTACCCCTAGATTTGAAAGCCAGTTGAAACCTAGACTGGGTTCCAGTCTTATCGTTTTTCCCTCTTTACTTTCTCTGGTCAAAAACGGGTGCCAAAATATGTAACGGGTATTGTTTTTTTATGCGTTATCTTTTTGACAAAATTATATATTGACGACTGGACCCAGGCTAGCTGAAACCCTGGATAATAACCAATATTTTCTCATTTTTCCCTCAATATTTTCTATTCTATAAAATGCACATTTTCTTCTTTTGGCATCCATTGATTAGTGTTAAGTAGCTCACTTCAAACATTTCCCAAACATGAAAAGTTTAGAGTAGCCAAATCTAAAATGATTGGAGAACAATTTCAAGTGAATGAAATTTGTCAAAAATTGTGTTAATACATAGTCAATTTGATTTCAGCTTAAAGCAGCGAAGGCGGAAAAATGTCAGACATTAGCTTGAAGTGGTAAATCTAGATATTTCTTTTTTAAGAAAAAATGCATTGGTTGTCAATTTTATCAGCCAACTTTAAAAAAAGATTTTTCAAATTCAGCACATCCCTGTCATTTTCCCGCCTTCTCTGCTTCCAACCTTTTTTTAAATCAGTCATACACCAACCCATTACCACACAGTGACACCTTTCAACACACCACAAAATCAAGGCTTTGAAAAATATTGTGGAAAATGAAAAAAATGCTCATGACAAGCAATTTCTTCAATCTCCGCAATGTTTTCTTACCTGAAATGGAATGATTTTTAAAAGTTCATCAACTTAAAATTGTCGTATGCAACAATTAGATCTATAAAATTGGAAAAGTCTAAAATTATGCCATGGTAATGAGTTAATCCATTACCACACAGTGACTCTTTTTGGCTTTCCACAAAAAAAAATGGCTAGGGAAAACATTGTGGAAAATGAAGAAATTGCTTGTGACAAGCAATTTCTTCATTTCCCACAATATTTTCCATACAAAATGATTAAAAATTGTACTTTTTCATTTAATTTTAGTTGTTGTCTGCATCATCTTTGAATTTCAACAAGTCAAAATTTTGTTGCTTGGTAATGGGTTAACAGAATTATTGAAAAATATCCAAAATGTTGTTGTGTCACATGATTCTCAGCTATGAAGTGGGAAAAACTTGATCTTTATAATAATAGCTGATTCACCATTTCTGCACAGTTAAGATAACACTCATCTCCTTTGTCTTGATTTCTTGATGTTCAAGTATTTTGGTAACAGGAAGCCTCAGAACCTACAGTACAGTCAGTGTAACACTAAACAACAGATTCGCCATTTTATAAGGCACCACATGATCTTTAAAGCACTATGTAAATGAAAGAACACTGAGGTTTTTGAGGTAATGCTGATTCTGACGGCAAACCACCTGTTTGATGAAATTCTCATTTTTGATGAATTTCTAGTCTGTAATTCTGTTCATGCCAAGGCTAGTATTTGGTTGTACTTTTTAACTTTTTCACAGTATTTTCATGCTTTCCTGAAAATGAGATAAGAGAGACTTTTTTATTGTTAGCTGGCTAATACATGGAATGTACTTATTCTAGCCAAAACTTTATACCCATCTTCTAATTATAGGTTAGACAGATCACAACAGAATTATTGCAATGATAAACAGGATGATTACCTAAAATTGTGATAAATAGACATGTGTCTCTAGGTTATATGTTTTAGTTTTGTTTTTAACTTCTTATATTTTCAACTGAAATGTCTTGTTTGGAATTACATCAACAGCCATCAATTTCAGCGACACATGCCGCTCTCCTACAGAAAGTGTGTAACATAATGTAGAATAAAAGAATAAAGAAATGCATTATGCTTCTGAATACACTTCCAACGCTACCTATTTTTTGTCAAATACATCTTATACATGTAGTACAATAGGTTTATCAAAATTTCATTTCCTTAAATATGACACTCCATATCCAGTTTGTGACTATAAGTTTTGAGTCGGAACTTGCTATAAAAAATCATGATCTATATATTAACAAGATACATAATTGAAGATATATTTTCTTCTGACATAATTAGTTTTGGTAAAATAATAAAGGCACACCTGATATTATAATGTGTTGTCACATCACCAAACACCCAAGAAATTAATTCTCTGTTTCACGTTTGCGTGTTCAGACCTGAAAAACAAAATTTTTGTGCCATCATTCAACACAAATAGAATTTACATTCTAAAAGTCAAATTGAAATAGGCCCTGATAGCATGCCATCTGCGGTGGATTCAGGATCTCTGTGAAGGGTGTTCAAACATAAAAAGTGGTTCATTTTACTACAGTCTAATATTGCCCAATTTGGACTAAACTTAATCATGAAAATGAAATCGGTATTCAGGATACAGAGATTATTTCAAACGAGTCCGCAAACCCCCACCACTCAGTATGAGGTTGCCATGGAACTAGATCAGTTTGTGCCAAAGTAATCAGACGTGGATAGGATCCATGCTGGTCTCTTACAGTTCCTTCAAGCAATGAAGGAGTTATGCCAATAACATGGATCTCGATCAACCATGCATTTGGAAGGCTGATCTGGAGCCATCTGACATCATGATGCATCGCACCGCCAGCCCCTCACAGAAATCCTGGATGCTCAGACAGCAGAGCAGTTATTTAGATTGTTAAAATGCTGGGATAATAACTACTGTCGAGTCCAGTGATCTTGCACGTCCGGTGATTTTGCGCATCCTGGTAGTTTCCTATTCAGAGCAGTTCTTTTTTTGCTTGTAAAAATTAATCATTTTCAACAACTTAAGTTAACTGAATTTTACGTTCTAGAATCATTAAAATATAAGTTGAATAATAAAAAGTACCTGACAATTAT